>JAHKKF010514078.1:3403-26720 GCA_019740295.1 Labeo calbasu | reverse complement strand
CACTAATGTAATATTTTCTTTATAAAATATATATATATAAAATCATTATCATTATTATTATTATTACTACAGTATAAGCTAACTTAAATATAAAAAAAATATAAATTATTATTATTATAATTATTATTATAATAAGGTGCCTTAATAATGTATATTATTACTATTCAAGAAAATGATTAATTAATATCAACCACTAATGTACAAATGTATTATTATTATTATTATTGTTATTATTATTGTTATTATTATTCAATAGATAAAGTATATTAGTAATATTTAAGAAAATGCATTAATATTAACCACTAATGTAAAATAATAATAATAATAATAATTATTATTATTATTATTCAATAGATAAAATGTATTATTAATATTCAAGAAAACGCAATAATATTAACCACTAATGTAAAATTATTATTATTATTATTATTATTAAAGTGTAAGCTAACTTAGTAGATAATTTTTTTTTTTTAGAAATTTCAAAAATATAAGAGAAAAATAAAACAAGAATGAAAATATTATGCTAGTATTATTCTTTCTTACAATCTCCAGAGGGAAACAAAATCTATGTAGCTAATTTGTGAAACATGCAAGTAAATCTGTGAAGACAGTTTAAAGATTTGCTTGTGTTTGTTTGCATTGCATGGCATGATTGTCCAGTGGTAATAGTCACACATGCAGAGCTGTTTAATCTGAAGCGTTTACGAGATGCGTCTCCAGCTGTCCTGTGCTTTCTGTTGACATCTGGATAAATATCATGCTCACTGGTGTGCGGTGAAACTCGATTGGCTGCTATTGACACAATGAACTGTTTACTGACAGTATTTAATCCCACTTCCTGATAAGCCGCACGCTGCCCATCGCTTATGTGTGCTTCTGTCGTTTACACGCTTGTTTGCGAAACTATTTGACCTTTATCAAAACGACAGCGATGTGGGAATCAATGTGATAATGAATGAGAGGCTATTTAAGTCCATCCTTTGGGAATGCATTTTTTTTAGCTTTTATTTTTTTAATCTTTATTTTGAATGTTTTTTCTCTCAAAGAAAAAGTCACCTGAAGCAGCCTTAATTTGGTAAAAAGAAAAGGCCATATCGGTTGTGGATTGATTGCCGAGCAGAGCGGTCATTGATAGCCTTTCGAGTGTTTGCGTTTCTTAGCCTTAGCAAATGCAAACCGATGGCGAGGCCTCGTCTCCCCCTCCTTTTTTTTCCCTTTTTCAAACAAGCTTTTAAAGCAAACAGCTCAGACGATATCATCAGTATTTTCAAGCTATTATTCAGCTGTTATCTTGCTCTTGATTAGTTGAAAAATGAGTTATGTCCTCACTGCATAAACAACTGTCTGGGAGTTCCCAAAGTCATCCCTCATCCCAAGGGAAGGAGGAGTTTCTGGAGCAGAGGGGCCCCAGGGCCTGGGGATTTGTACAAACAAAATGGGGGGCCGTGGAGGCGTGCCAATACAGTCGTGAATTTGATTCTTCCACGATCATAGCACCGTGCAGAGACTGCACTTAGGGGCAAATTAAATTCCTATATTATAGAGCGAGTCTGTGCAAATCAGTTTTATTGTTGTAAAATGAAACTATTTAAATGGTTTTGGTCATTGAAATAAAGCTGAAATAAATATTAGATGAAAACATAAACATAAAAGCTAATTAAAAATATGAATACATACTATAAACAATGCTGAAAATAACACTAATACTGAGATTTCTTTGCATTTAAGTAAACCTCAGATCTTCACAGCGAGGAAACATGGTTAACTGGCTTCTTTAAACTCGAGTTGCATGCTGTAGTAATGCTAACTGCTGATTTTTAATGTTTTTCAGTCCCATGGTAGCGTTGTGAGGAGGTCCTGGTATTCTCTCGCAGACTGCGCAGACACAAAAACCCGAGCGAAGTGATTTAGGATCGTCTGCCTATAAAATCTACTACTGACAGTTATGAGTCCAATGAAAATAAAAGGTGTCCTGGAGCGGTGCCGCGCAGTAAGTCAGTGTTTTGACTTGGAGAGCGTTCAGAGAGCTTCGAATGCAGCTCTTAAGCCCGTCCCACCACATTGGGATTCGTTTAGAACTGATCAGAAACAGGCCAGTCTTTTATCCAGCGTTCGGAAAACTGAAACTGGGCATTTTTATTTATTTTTAGGCCTTCTTGGCACATAGGAATGCTTTAAAAGTGATTCTAAACGTTTGAAGTGAGTTTCACTTTTGAATGTCAGAAAGCAGTGAGGCTGACCCCACATTTGACCCTGTAGACAAAATTAACTTGAGATCCCGAGTCTGCTGTGTGACCTGCGGGGGCAGTGTGGGACAGCCAGAGACCGAGAGCTCGTAGCAGAACCCGAGGGAGAGGATACCGCTTGCAGCTGATCTCTGGTCAGATTCCCATCCTCTGTTTCAGATGCTTGATGATGTGGGGCGCAAGCTGAGACTGTTCTGAGACCTGTGGTCTGTGAGTTTGAGCATCGGCTATTTTTTTGCAGAATGCATTGTGTAGTAGTGAAAATGTATTCAATTCAAGTTTATTTTGTATGACACATATCAGAATACATATTGTAGTAACACTTTAGAATAAGGTCAAATTTTTTAAAGGGATAGCTCACCAAAAAATCATGTACTCACTCTTGTTGTTTAAAACCTGTGTGAGTTTCTTTCTTGTGATAAACACAAAAGAATATATATATTTAAAAAAAAAAAAATGTGTATCCATTGACTTTAATTTAAAAAATCATGTATCCAGTCAGAAAAAGCTGCACAGAGAAAGTATAGCATATGATTATACATATAATTTGCACCTTGAGTCCCTAGAAAGGCTTTTTAACCCCTTAACTGTCACCATTCTGCTAGCGGGACGCCTTCACTATATTACAATTAAAAGTAATCATGACAAACTAATATCATTGGAAAGACTCCTAAATAGATATTTTAGCACTGTTTTTTGTTTCAAAATGAATACATTTACGACAAGAGTGTGCCTCAAAAAATCTACATCATAACAGGAGGCTTTAATTTGATAGCAATTTTAGATTTAAAACTATTTTGTAAAATATTTATTTTATATAAAAAATAAAAAAAGTACAGTATATTTTCCTTACAGTAAGTTTAAACTTCTATAACTTTTTTATAGTTTCATTTTTTTAACGAAAAAAAGCATTCATGAATAAAACAATTTGCACTTTCATGTGTATGTTCAAAAATGGGGGGTGTAAATGCATTATTAAAATCATGAGGTGTGTTTGTTAAAATGTAAAATAAAATGAACAAACAATGGACAACTGTATTTTTATTAACTAACATTAACAAAGATTAATAAATAGTGTAATAAATGTATTGTTCATTCATGTTAGTTAATACATTAACTATTATTTTATTTTATTTTAAATACACATGCATTATAATATTAACAGAAATAACTTTTCTGTTAACAAATAATATTAATAGATATAACTTTTGAGTTGAAATATGTTGAAATCAATGGTTTAATATTTTATTTGTTATTAGTTCATATTAACTCAAACTCAAAGGGTCAATTTTTTGAAACTGAGATTTATACATCTGAATAAATCAGCTTTTCATTGATGTATGGTTTGTTATGATAGGACAGTATTTAGCCGAAATACAACTATTTGTAAATCTGGAATCTGAGGGTGCAAAAAAATCTAAATATTGAGAAAACCGCCTTTAAAGTTTTTAGCAATGTATATTAATAATCATAAATTAAGTTTTGATATATTTACGGTAGAAAATTTACAAAATATCTTCAAGGAACATGATCTTTACCTACATCATCCTACATGATTTTTAGCAAAATTCAATAATTGTGCCCCATACAATGTATTGTTGGCTATTGCTACAAATATACCTGTGCTACTTATGACTGGTTTTGTGGTCTAGGGTCACATTTTTGATAACAGTATATTCTGTTATGGGCTACTTTAGTTACTTTGCTTCACTATAAAACTCAAGGGGGATAAATGCTTCAATGATTATGTGTGTGTGTGTTTATGTGTGTGCTATATTTAGCCATAGACAGGAATGCAGACATTTCCCACAAGCTATCAGAACATATTTGTCATTCTCTCCCACTTTTGTTTCTTCCACGGTGGCAGTTTGTCCCTCCACCGGATGAATCCCCGTCACTCCGCCGTTAGCGAATGAAATGGGACTTCCATGTGTAAAGCTAGCGAAGATGAGTACGCTCTGATGCTGATGATTAACGATGTGGCTAGCGTCGATTCTGAGCGGGATGCTCGCATCCTCCCCCGGGCATGATCTCACTGAAAGGTATCCGAAAAAAAAGACCCTCTAATGAAAACATCAAGCCCTTTCCACATTTCAGCAAGTTATGCTCGTGTAGTCACCCGGAGGGATGTTGCGGGTTTGGAAACAAGAGACAAAATGAAGGAAAAGAATAAAGAAAGGCAGTGAAAGAGAAAACCCCAGAGAAACGGCTCCGAGCTTTAGGCCAACATTGGGTGGTCCCGTCCGGCAGAATCTGTCCTTGGGGTTCTCCGTTAGCAGATACTGTGACATATTTTTTGGTCAAAAGCGGCTGTGGGAGCGAATAAACGCTGCTGTCGGCTTCACTCAGTCAGATGTGAGATGGTTTTCCCCTCCGCATTCCTCTACAGCCTGCTTCAGAGCGCTATGAACCATTACAAATGCATCCTGTCGTAATGTTAGATAAACCATCTTTCAGCAATATGTTATCTGGTTTGACCACATTCTGTCTGTTTGGAAAATAACGGCATTATATCAAGGCACTGAAGGAAATATCTTTGTTTGTTTGATGGGTGTGCAGTGTTGCTTTCCATGTCATCCCTGATAAATCTCACAGATTTCTTTTCTTGCTTTCTTGAGGCCGACCGACCACTAGGGGCAGAAGACGCTGACAAACTAAAGATGTGTGCTGGTGATTATAAGCTTGCTAACCTGAAGTGGCAAATCTGAGGAAAGCTGAGTAAAAGTTTGTTAGGTATCATGAACTAACAATGAACTTTTACAGTATTTATTAAAGGGATATTGCAAATTCATTTCAAGTTAAATTCGTTCAGCAGCACTTGTGACACAATGTTAAAACATCGGTTATTTCAGCTTTTCGACATTGTTTTCTTCAAATAAAGCAAAAATCTGTGCCAGAGCGAGAAATCAGGGTTTGTGCTGGTCTTAAAAAGCAGAAAAAAGTATATCTTCCATGGTGTTTTTGTTATAAAGTTTATGCTTAAACAGGAACAAATATGTCAATAGGAACTGAAAACATGTTCTCCTGTTGAATTAAGTTGATTTTTGAGTCCATTGGCAGATTTTGTTGTTGTTTTAATCATAAACTCGCTTAAACTGATCAGTTTCTCAGAAAACAAGACCTCATAGCTTCTGTCATTGTGCATCTCTAGTAATGTATCTTGATTTTAGAAAGTAGATATTTTCACTGGAAAACAAGAAAAAAATACAGATGAAAAGCATTACTTTTTCCAGTGTGATCAGAAAGTACAGCAAAAATTATTTCCATATTCTAGTGTTTGGGAGCAGAGATATTTAAGAAATTGTAAGTGGACTGATTTTTGCTTTTTTGAAAGAAAAAGAGGGACAAGTCCAAATGATGTATTGTGATAATATGATGCCACAAATGCTGTCATTTGAGCTTAAAAATATTGCTTTATATCTAAAATTACTTTAATTCTACATATGCAGGTTGAGCATTTTATGTTACGCTTCGGTTCAGTTTGTTAGGGTTTTTTTTTTTAAATGTAGGAAATGTCTCTTATGCTCACAGAGGCTCTTTTTTTTTTGATCAAACATGCTGTAAAGGCACAGAAATATTGTGAAATATTATTATAATTTAAAATGGCTGTTCTCTATTTGAGTATATTTTAAAATGTCGTTTATACCTGTGATGCAAAGCTGAATTTTCAGCAGCCATTACTCCATGTCTTCAGTGTCACATGATCCTTCACATATTTTCATTTCTTATTATTATCAGTGTTATCAGCACAAATGGTTGTGCTGCTTAATATTTTGTGGAAACCATGATGCATGTTTTCAGGATATTTTAAGGAATTAAAAGGGACAGTTCACCCTAAAATGAAAATTCTGTCATTAATTAACAAAAAAAAGCTGTGGTTGCCAGAATTTTACAGTAAAAATATGGTAGCAACATTTTAGGTTTTAAGGATTTAGCTTAATTTTACATTTAAATACCATAATTTTGTTAACTGATATATACCAACCTATTCAAGTACTGAAGTCTGTTTTGTACCTTTGTAATACACTGATAACAACCAAAAACAAGGGGTTATGAGAGTCACATGATGAACCAAAGCTTATCACAAGCAGCTTTTAAATATTAACATATATAGAAGGTGCACAGTGTCATTCACACAAACACTAAACACCATCATGATAACACACATGAAACTGAAATAATGCGTAAACATTCATTTAACAACAGTAGATGTAACAAACAACCCTAATGTGCACAACTGATAAAAAAAACAAACTAAGAAGAAGCAGTTATTTCAACAAAAGAACATCAAATGTGAAATGTAACGCAGGGATTTCTGGAAATGTCAATTTATGGTTATTCACTGTAAATTATACGTTCTTTTTCCACTTCCAAAAATGGTATACTACCATAAAATGTAATGTCCAATACATTTTTTCACCGTGTATAGTAGGGGAACTTACTTTAGCATTTTTACACAGGCTTTTACCGTTAAAATCACTGTCATTATTAACAGTGTACGCACCCTCATGTCGTTCCAAACCTGTAAGACCTTCGTTCATCTTCAGAACACAAATTAAGATATTTTTGATGAAATTTAAGAGCTTTCTGACCCTACATAGACAATGCAACTGACACCTTCAAGGCCCAGAAAGGTAGTAAGGACATCGTTAAAATAGTCCATGTGGCATCAGTGGTTCAACTGTAATTTTACAAAGCTATGATAATAGTTTTTTGTGCACAAAGAAAACAAAAATAGCTATTTTATTCAACAAGTCTTCACTTTCGTGTCACAGACCTCCGCCATTATTCAGTGTACCACGACATATTGTGTGCATTCTTCTGCTCATAAACAAGTCGCAGTGCACGCATGTTCTACGTTAGCAGCACCATGTGCATGCTTCGTTTTAACGACTATTTAACACTATTTTAACGATGTCCTTACTACCTTTCTGGGCCTTGAACGTGTCAGTTGTGTTGCTGTCTATGCAGGGTCAAAAAGCTCTCAGATTTCATCAAAAATATCTTTATCTGTGTTCTGAAAATGAACGAAGGTCTTACGGGTTTGGAACAACATAAGGGTGAGTAAATAATGACAGAATTTTCATTTTAGGGTGAACTATCACTTTAAGGTTTAAAAAAACATTTAAAATTATTTAAAATATAAATACAGATTAATATTAGTTAACGTACTATGGACAAGCCTAAACTAACTCGTTAAACTATGTTAAATTGAGCCTTATTACATAATGTTTCCTGCTTCTCGTGTCAATCCAGCATGTCCAAGTGTGAGGTAACCTTTTATATAAGCAGTTAATTTTCTTTCAGTGCTGTCTTTAAGTGTCAGCTACCGTACATTTTCATGACGCTCTTATTGCAAAGCTTGACTGGCGGGTTTTAAGAGCAGTTCTAGAAAATAAACAGTAACAAAGCATCGATCTGTCGTTTCTTGCCAGATCATGCTGGCATCGTGATGTTTATGCTCAAGCTCCCCGCGTTACTGCCGCTCTGCAAGTCGGCCCGTTGCGGAGGTAACAAGCTTTTGAGTGGCACTGGGGTAGTTAATCCAACCAAACGTGGCGTGCGATAATCATCATGGATTTATCCCGGTCGTTTTTCTAAGGCTCTGTGGTTTGGCGCGACTCTGTCAGCGAGGTCAACAGGCACTTGTACCCTGTCATTATTCGGTGGTTGAAAGACATACAGTGAAAGAAAAGACTGATTGAATGAAAAAAAAAAAAACACTGTGGAATGAAACGCCCTGGATAAATAAAGGGATCGAGTTTGGAGGAGAGTCAACATCAACCTGTAGGTGTGAGAGGGGGAGAACAAAGCTTGCCAAAGACCTGTTTGCATGGAGACTCGCCGGGGCAAGCCGCTGGGTGAGAATCCATGCCTGCCTTTCACTCAACAAGACAAGTGACAAGCTCACACCTGTTTATCCTTTTCTTTTTCAGTGTACTTTAGTGTGAGGTTGAGACATAATGTGTTAAATAGTTTCAATTCTAGTTATTATCACTATCTGGAATGGCATTTGACTGTAGCCCGATCACTTCAGGGTGCATGTGATTGGCTGCGTCTGTCCCAAACAACAGCATCAATTTCAGGACTTTAATCGACGGTTTGTTAGTAAGTCCACACCCCTTAAGTACACACAGCAGTTAGAAAAGGTGTTTGAGCCCTCGAGGTACATTTACATGAATGCTGACAGACACTGTTACCATAACTGGGAGACACTTTCTTAGCGAAGCTGCAAGTCATAGTGACATAGTGTTTGTGTTGTTGATCTCTGCAGGTAACCATAGAGGAGGCTGTCAGGACACATTTGAAGAAAAACAGAAAGCCATGCAGATGTACCGTACAGAGGCGTAGGAGCGATCCGAAAAGTGCAGGCGGATGTGTTATCAATCTCATTAGCTTCTCTGTCATAATTGACACTTTTTCAGAAGCCTAGTTGCCATGGATACACTCATCTGAGATAACCTTTAAAACTTAAAAGCTAAACTTTACAATCTCATCAGTCACTCCAGTGTTTTTGTCATGCAAGTTTAGAAATGAGGTCCAAAACTTTGTGCTGACAACTAGGGCTGCACGATATTGCGAAAAAAAATCTGTAATTGCAATTTTTTCTGAAATTTTGCTGTGCTTGTTTGTAGAGATGCACAGTTTGGACTAAGTGTTAGAATTGTATATTAAAATACTGTTGCTACTAATACTACAACTAAAAATAGTAATTATTATTAAATTATAATATAACAAAAAAGCTATTGTGATATTTCACTGTAAAATAAGAAGAAAATACATATTAACATTTTTTTTTTACATTACAACAGTGTTGATATTATGACTTTTTCAAACGTTAAACCATCAAACTTTTATTTTGATGGAAAACCACAGGGAGTTCTTCAGGCATCTTTCTTCATAATATGCTTCTCATTACAAGTTTGGGAAGATGGTTGGCGCATGTTGCGCAGTAAAGCGACCCAAACTCAGAGCAGATGCAGAGATGGCGTTTATTTGGAACATCGTGTACAGGGTTGCCAGGTTTTTACAAAAAAAAAAAAAAAAAAACCTGCCTATTTGCTATTCAAGACTAGCCCAATCACATTTCGGTGGCTGGTAAAATTCGCATTCCAGAGGATAATTGTCATTGGGGTTGCTTAAACCCGCGGACATTAAAAACAACCCATGGTAACATTTAAGTAGCCTAATTCCGCGGGAAAACCGCAGACTTGGCAACACTGATCATGCTGATCTGAGACACTGCAAATGCTGGCGAATAACAAGCTGCTCATGTGTAAATGAACACAGTGCCGCGCTTCACTTGAAAACAGTGTTTACCGGTTTCTAAGGTTGATGTACAGGCTTAAACAGGTTTTCACCTCATAGTACCACACTGAAAAACATGGCTGCAAAGTTGTTGAAATTGTTTTTAGAAGCCGTTTACTTGGTTGTTAAGTATGTGGACTTAATTGCATTTCTTGTTTCATGAACAAACATCAAGCAAAATCTCTCGATCCTACATTTTTTGTTCCTGGTAGATTCTTGGAATGTTAGTTTATGGTTATTAAAAAATAAAACCTAAAAATGCTCATTAGTAAATGGTTTCTGACATAGGCTCCTTGGAAGTACATCCCTCTACACTGTAAAAAACACAGTTTGTTGAGTGAACTTAAAATAATTTGTTACCATGCTGCCTTTTAAGAATTTTAAGTTCAGTCAACTCAAATAAGTTTAGTCAACTTGAAATGTTAAATTGTACTAAGTGACAGCTTAGATATTTGAGTTGACTACACTAAAAAATTGGGTTGTTAAACTTAAAAGTGTTTGTTACACAGCCGCCTTAAAATTGTAAGTTGAATCAACTCAAATATCTAAGTTTAGTAAACTTAACATTTCAAGTTGACTACATTTTTTTTTTTGAGTTGACTGAACCTAAAATTTTAAGGCAGTGAGGTAACAAATTATTTTTTGACTCAAATGTCTTTACTGTGTATATATTTCTGCAAAACTGAAAAAAAGCACCTGTATGCCTATATGTATGAATCACTGCAGTTTCCAGTTGAAAGGAACTCTAGAGGCAGGAAAACTGACAACTTTTAATCCTTTTCACACAAAGTATGATTGACACACAGAGTTTTGATTAATAAATCCTAATTTTCACACTATTATTTGGAGAATATTATATTATGGCCTCAAAACAATTTTAACATCTTGCGTGATTTAAAACTGATATTTCTGAATGTTGTCGTCACATACAAATACAGCTTCATGTGCATGGGTTTTCTAATTCAGTAGGTTTGCTCGGTAGCTCCCATGATATGCGCTGCACTTGAGTGATGAAGAGCTCCGGTAAGAACCTGTGAAACTGCAGTTCGACAAAACAGCTCAAATCCACAAAAGAAAGTTAAAATAGCATGGCTGCCTCAACAAATGTGTTTTTGTATCACTTTTGCAATTGTTAACACTATCGGGTAGGTTTAGGGTTGGGTTTGGTGTAGGGGATATTTCCAATATGATAGAGCATTAACCTTTAGCGACACTACCTGGATATTTGAATTCTGAACAGCTGCAATACGTACCTCAAGCAGCGTAATAAAAATTCAGCAATACTTGCCTGTACTAACGTGATAAAAACAGGTCATGGTCATATACTGAATGTGTGTTTTAGTGCGACTCTCTGGGCATTTCACTTTGAAACTGCCGTGAAACGCGCAGTAAGGTACGTAATTACAGTGTTGCAGAAATGTAGCTCAGGCACATGTTTCCAATGAGCCAGGGTTAGGTTTGTGTATGTTCTTACTAGAGTGCCACACAAAAACCTTTGGAAACCTCTGGAAACATTTTTGTAGAAATAAGACCTAATGAATTCAGAAACGTTATTTAAACTAAGAGAATGTTCTGTGCTTGCTGGGACTGTCAATAAACTACTTGTGTTAACTCATCTGATCAGCTGTAATGATGATAGTGATAGTCTGTGATGGAGACGGGGTGATTTCTGTGCTGAGGTTAATGTGCAACAAGAAAAGACTCTAGCATAGCAATTATCTTAACTGCTTCTGCTCCTGAAAGTTGTAAATATTTGTGATGAATCTTCACTCTTAGTGTGAAAAAGGCTTAAGGCATTGGTGTGATGGGTAATGGTAATTGTAGAATCTAAAATCACTGGTTGTCATGAAAATTTCGGGCAGGACCTGATTTTATCTGTGAGGAATTGATTACTGTAGATTGCAGTCATTTGCTAATTGTTGCGAGGGAGGGATATTTTCCCACCTTTTCAATGTACACATCATCAAAGAAATGTTGTTGGGATGGAGAGGCGAAGAAGGTTTTTGAATAGGTTATGAAAACTTGAAAACGGTGTTTATGGCTATTATGTGGCTATTATGCTGCAGTATTCTATAAAAATAATTATGGTAGTCAAACGTGTACAGCTGTTTTGTTGTTTCGCTGTGTCAGTGTTTCTGTTCCTTCTCTCTTTCTCTCTCTGTTTCTTTATCCCGATTTATGCCTTACCTCTCAAACACACACACATATAAACACTCAACTTCTCCATCTCAGGTGACCTAGTTATCATGGCATCTCAGAGGAGACTCACTGCAAATTACAGTGGAGCGAGAAATCTGACGCATGGATGGCATGCCACTGGCGAATATGTTTCTTTAACTCCCTTAAAACTTGACTTATTTGAGCCAATTGAATCCAGTTTACCTTTTCGCTCCCCGAACCACTGACAGAGTCGAGAGTCGTTCGTCTGTTTATCTATAAAACTGCTTATCTATAAAACATCTAATGTTTTGAATTCAGCAATCCCACTCACTCCAGTACAGTTTGTACCTTGTGGTGCACAAGAAACTTGTCCAAAATCCATCTACTACTGTCAACTCTAAGTCCATGCTCTTCCCACAAGGCTTGAGCTCGTCCCACAAGCTTCTATATTCGGTCTTCCGCTATTCCCCTTTGGTTGTGTCAGTGTTTGCTTAACCAGGCCTTTGTCGTCTAAAACAGGCTCTGAACAAAACTCTCCATGCTGAAACTTTTAAAGGGACAGTCCACCCAAAAATGAAGTTTTTGTCATCATTTACTCACCTATATGTTGTTCAAAACCTGTATGACTTTCTTTTTTTCTGCTGAACACCAGAAAAGTTATTTTGAAGAAGATTGGTAACCAAACCCAAGCCCATTAACTTTCACTTTTCTTTTCTTAAACTATCTTCAATACAGAAGAAAGAAGGTCCATGTAGGTTTGGAACGATATAAAGGTGTGTAAATGATTACACCGTTTTCTTTTTTGGGTAAACGGTGCCTTTAATATGAATATGAAATGCAAATTCACCCCATTTCCTATCCTTAATGCACATTTCTGCTCTTATTGTGCACGATTCATTGGTGCATGTTATTGCAAATAAAATAAAAAACGTTTTTCCTTGGAATTTTTAACCGGGGTATGATGTAATGTCTTTGCCTTTTCTTCTGATGTCATATTTATACCAGGCATTGCTATAACAGACTGTGTGCTTTTATTAGCACAAACATTAGCCTTAGCTTTGTAGTTGTACCTTTTGCTAGATAATAAATTAACTTTCTTGTTCAGTCACTTTGGTAAAAGGGCATTTGCAAGAGATACAAATGTAAATATAATGAAAGGATATGAAATTAAATGCTTTATTTTAAACTGAATCATCTACAGGGCATTTAGGCCAAGTTGATTATGCAAAATAACCCAAATGTTTCAACCAGTATTACTTCTAAATTCAGTAAAGTGCAGTAGGACCCATTTCAGTAGTCAGATTTACTGTGTTTTGAGTCCAAATCACCATGAGGCATAATGTATGCAGAATTCCCAGAATGTGCAAATGGGAGCTGTGTAATTTGCCACGTATAGATAGCATCAGTCAGAGTTTGCGATCAGTCATGGGTCTAATGGCGAGGATTAGCTTTAAGAAGCCAAATGTAATGAGTTCTCAACAATGATGGATGGCATGTCTACATACATGACGCAGGAGATGATGTTCGCTTATTTTCAAAACGCTGCAGGTATGAGGTGTGGGTGGGTGTTTTTTTTGTGTAACTACATAATTGAAGCAGGTAATGGCTGATTTTAAGCATAGTGAGTATTTTATTTATGGCCATTTAATTTTTGTGTAATGATCTGTGTTTGTTGGTGTGCTCCAGTGATAATCAAATGGTGAGTCATGACCCAAATATGAGCTGCCGGTCTGATCTAGTGCCGGGTTGCGTGAACTGCTTAGACTAGTATTAAAAGTCAGTCATCTTTTTTCTCCTCCAAAACTGTTCGTGATGTTGTAAAGTCAGTTCCGTAAACAAAAGTCTGATTTGACTAAAAAGACTGACTACCACTTGGTTGGTCAGACTAGTCCTTAAAGGGATAGCTCACCCAAAAATGTAAATTCTGTCATTAATTACTCACTCTCATGTCGTTCCAAACCCGTAAGACCTTTGTTCATCTTCAGAGCATAAATTAAGAGCTTTTAATTTTAAAAAAATAAACAAAATTCAAGTCTACGTTGGCGCCAATAGCCTAGTGGGTAGCGCACCGACATACAGCGCTGTTGCGCTCCAGGCGTCCCGTGTTTGAATCCCAACTCGAGGACCTTTCCCGATCCAACCCCCCCCTCTCTCCCAATTCACTTCCTGTCAATTCTCATCTGTCCTGTCACAATAAAGTAAAAAATGCCAAAAAAAAAATCAAATTTATTAAATGCAGTAGGAAATTCACAGCATTTACAAGTATGAACTGACCATTACATTTACATTTTGTATTTTTCAGAAATTATCTTAGCCAAGAAATTTAATTTTTTGTGCGTGTGTAAATTTATTAACATTACATGAAATCGTAATGTAAAACTAACAGTTTGTTAAATGAAAATAATAATAATATATAAATATATTATATATATATATATTATATAATGTCTCTTAATAATATATAAATTGCATGAGAGAGATTTATCTTCATTGTTAGACACTTATTTTCATATAGTGTTATTTATTTAATGTAAAAAAATTATAATTAACATCATTTTTTCCCCATGACTTGTTGGACAATTTCATGACAAACTTTGCTGTTTTCTTTTCAAAACTGCTGAAAATTAAACCATTTTAAGATGAGAGATATTTCTGTCTCCCCTATTGCAGTACTCAACTGTTTTAAGATACTTCGAGATAAAAACAAATCTGTGGTTCTTTTATGTGCGTCACACCATTGGACATTAAATCACACCATAGGACATTTACCACACTAAAGGACAGAAATGGTAGTTATTAAAATATTTCTGTTTAATTTTGAACATTTCAAAAGAGTAAGTATCAACATGTTTTAATAATTTTTATCAACAAAATTCAGTCTCATAGTCCAGTATGTTACTGAAACTCTTTTTTTATTTAATCAAAGGTTTTGTGGCTGATCAAGATTTTGTGTTTTAATGCAAATTAGTGTCTTTCGTTAATATGTCTAATGCAAACATTATTTGACCTCTGCATGGTTATTTTAATTAAAATGTGTATATTTTTGGTTTGTTTCGCTCCAAAAAACAAAAAAAAACAATAATATAAATAAATAAAAATACAAATAGTACAAAAGTTGTCATTGGGGCAGTACCCTTTCAAAAGGTACAATTTTGTACTTCATTTACTCATAATGGGTGCAATTACTACTTTTAAGGTACGTATTACCTAAGTGGTACATATTAGTACCTAAATAGCACATATTAGTGCTTTTTAACAGGATACCATTCAGTGACAGCTTTTGTACCTTTTTTTATAAAGAGTGCACTATAATTTAGTTTTACTAAAATTAATTCTGAAGAAAACCCAGTAACACTTTATTTTAAGGTGTCCTTGGTACATATGTTACATACTTACTGTTATAATAACAATTATCTAAGCATAATTACATGCAGGTAACCCTAATCCTACCCCTAACCATAAAGTAGGTACACGTACTTAAATAATATTACTCAGTACTTCAATGTGTGATTGCACTGCAACAAGGACTCCTTAAAATAAAGTGTACCCGAAAATCCAGTTTAGTTCCACTGTTTAAGTATCATTTTATATTATATCCCACCATACAGCACAGATTCCCAGCTGCAGGGAGATTCACTATGAAGTGGGGGATGGGAGATTTTGTGCAGATGCTGTTGGATGTCTTGGCCATTAGGGGGCAGTGCAGCGTGTTGGGTTTCTCTGAGGCAGGACCACTCACTCACTGCAAGACCAGATTAACAACCCCCATGAAAACAGCATGTTGTCATGACTCTTGATGGAAAGAGTGACCCAATCGCTCACACACACACGTATAAGCGAAAATGTGTGCGCACGCGAGAGAGAGCCCACATACTCGCTAAAGACTAAAGACCATCTATTGCTTTTCACTGGCGCTATCAGAAACAGATTCTCCAACCGAGAGGCTGTAAATACAAAACCCCGCCATTAATCTTTCCTTCAAAAGCGTCGCGGTACAAAACGATCCTCTCCCTTGAAAACTCTCACATCTGTGCGTACGCCAGCTCCAGCCTCTGTGCATCTCAACAACAGAAAGGTATAAATTAGCATGATTAATTAATGAGATAAAGCTATTTCTCAGACGTAATTTGGCATACAATGTAATATCACGTAGCTCCGCTCGGTAATAATACATCATAATAATTCACAACTCCTGCACCACGGCGAGGGCCGCGGCAGGAAGTAGCGTGATTTAGCGTGGCGTCATCAGTCAAACCGCCGCTGCGAGGTTCATATTTTTTTCTTCTAGTCAGGCCGCGGGGCGGAGAGAGGAAGGAAGCCCCTCTTTCCCTCGTGTGCTTTATGGTACTTTTTAAACCGAGCTTTTTAGCTTAGCTTTATGGGTTGGCTAGTCTGGAGTGCGTCCCTGAGGGGAAACTAACGGGGCTTCCGGCGTACAGGCGATCTTTTATGCTGCTGTAGTTACATGGAGAGGCTGAGATTTGGAACACACACACTCTCTCCTACCTTTATGGACTTTCCCTGTTTACGCTTGGAAGGAACCTCAGTGTTGACATGAAATATGACTGGCCGTTTTTGGTTTGAATATGAGGTAAAAGTCATTTTTGAAAGTTTCAAGTATGTGTGAAGTTGACATTCTCCGTCGGGGAGCTTCGTTCAGACGTTCTGGCGAAGGAGGTCAGAATAGGTTTGGCATTGGAGGTTCAAATGCCTCCTTATGAACTCTGCAGTAGTCTAAGTTTATAAAAAAGAAAGTGTGTCCTGGAGGGCAGACCTAAAGGAGGCCCGATTATGGAGTTTGGTGTGAGCGATGGTCCTGATTGGATAAATGAGATGACAAAAGCAGAAATCTCTGATGTTCTTTGAAATGCGCAGGGAAAGTCCGACTGTTTGACCGTGGGGCAGGGTTTTATCATTTTTATGTTTTATTTATTATTGAATATTTCTAGCTTAATTTTAATTTAGTTTTCAAAAACTATTATTAAAAAATTTAAACAAAAATGCCCGGTTTCACAGACAGGGTTTAGTCTAAGCCAGGATTAGGCCATATTCAACTAGGACATTTAAGTCATTTTTTTATATTTTAATATTACTGCTGTGCATCTTGAGACAAAACAAAAGCTCTGATGTATTTGAAGATCAGTCGGTACAACCGCTCAGACTTAAATTTTAGTCTAGGACTAGGTTTAAGCCTTGTCTGTGAAACCGGCGGTAAAAGTCTTTAAAACTGTTCTTAGTTTTAAAGTATAATACGGTTGGCGTTAATGTTTTAAATGGCATTATTTTAAAATAATTAAAATAGAAAAAAAAATTAAAAATGTAAAAATAAAAAATAACAAAATGTCTTTAAAATAGTTTTTTTCAGTTTTAAGATATTATACGGTGGACGTTAATGTGCTAAATGGCATTATTTTAAAATGTACTAGTAAAAATTATTAAAAAAAGCTAAAATGTAAAATATTTAAATAATTTTAAAAAAGCCTTTAAAACTGTTTACATTTGTAAAATAGTATACGGTTGACATTAATATGTAAAATGGCATAATTTAAAAATGTACTAATAAAAACGACTAAAAAGCTAAAATTTTTAAAATGTAAATAGGTTTAACAAAGCCTTTAAAACTGTTTTTAGTTTAAAATATTATACAGTTGATGTTAATGTGCTAAATGGCATTATTTTAAAATGTACTAATTAGCTAAAATTAAAAATAAATGTAAAAATTAAAATTTAAAATAAAAAAAGTCTTTAAAACTGTTTCAGTTTTAAAATATTATACGGTTGACATTAATGTGCTAAATGGCAGTATTTTAAAATTTACTAATAAAAATGATTAAAAACCTACAATTAAAAAAAATAATAATTTTAAAAAAGCCTTTAAAACTGTTTTCAGTTTTAAAATATTATACGGTTGACGTTAATGTGCTAAATGGCATTATTTTAAAATTTACTAATGAAAATGATTAACCTACAATTAAAAAAATAAAATAATTTTAAAAAAGCCTTTAAAAGTGTTTTCAGTTTTAAAATATTATACGGTTGACGTTAATGTGCTAAATAACATTATTTTAAAATGTACTAATTAGCTCAAATTAAAAATAAATTTAAAAATTAAAATTTAAAATTTAAAATTAAAAAAAGTCTTTAAAACTGTTTCAGTTTTAAAATATTATACGGTTGACATTAATGTGCTAAATGGCATTCTTTTAAAATTTACTAATAAAAACGATTAACAACCTACAATTAAAAAAATAAAATAATTAAAAAAAAAGCCTTTAAAACTGTTTTCAGTTTTAAAATATACAGTTGACGTTAATATGTAAAATGGCTTTATTTTAAAATGTACTAATTAGCTAAAATTAAAAATACATTTAAAAATTAAATTTTAAAAATAAAAAAGTCTGTTTCAGTTTTAAAACA
This sequence comes from Labeo calbasu, assembly GCA_019740295.1. NCBI lineage: Eukaryota > Metazoa > Chordata > Actinopteri > Cypriniformes > Cyprinidae > Labeo > Labeo calbasu. Next base: position 8,589 of record JAHKKF010514078.1, on the reverse strand, counting down.
TTGTACAGTTGACATTAATGTGCTAAATGGCATTAAAAATGATGAATTATTAATAACTGTTATTACATTGTAACAATTGTAATTTCTGGGGCACTCATCAGTCTGGTGAAATTGCAAAGTAATAACTGTTTTCGAACAGGGTTTGCAAAAATTTCCCCTTCTGTGATTGGATGAACAAGGAGGTTGTCCCGTCCAAATCCCACAGCATTAGTTAAGCAAATGCTATTGTGTCGGATGTCAAGTTGAGCAATGTTTTGTTAGCACCCCAGTATTTTTGAGGGATTTAACTTATAGATGGCTTATAAATAGTATTTTATCATAGAAAATACTTTAGCCTTGATAAGAATAAATGACAACGGCTCATTTGTAACATTTCAGGTTGTTGACGCCATATTTTCAGAACAAGCTATTTTTACAGCTTTGCTTCGGCAGGTGGACTTTCTGAACTGGGAAGTAAATTTTGATTACAGAATGATTTCATAGTACACCAAACTCCTATTTCAAAAACTTTAATCCTCCTGATATGAGCAGTTGAAGAGTTAAAACATTGCTTGGAGGAAAACCAGCCAGCGAACACCTGAATGAGTGTTGCTGGATATGGATCACTTGGTTGCACTATGCTTGAGGTAATCACTGAGACTGTAGAAGATGCTGGAAACCTTTCCAGGAGTCTGACATTTCCTTTATGCTGAGATTGATGAACTTAAACGTATCAATTATGTACACAGGTTGTGAAGATCATTGTTGGTCATTGATAAAAGCATCCTGTGGATATAAATGCTTGTGGGAGAAAGACCGAGAGAGATGAATTGCCGGGACGGAAAGAGATGGATTGCAGAAGATGAAGAAATGTAAACGGAGAGAGAAAATGACAGAGTGCCGCAAGTCCCGCTCTCGCAGACTGGAGGTTAAAGATCATTTGAAATGTATAAATGGCTGCTAAAAGACAGTGGGACTGCGCGAGAAGAGGCATACGAAACCAATACGTTATATGACGGGGCCATCTCATAAGGAAAATGTCGCTGTTGTGACTTTTATCTGTACATCATCTCAACGTCAGTCTGATGACACTCTCACATTGGTTCAGAGGACGCAGTCAAAGTCTATGCGGTCTCTGAACGTTATCGTGTGTGAATGACGGGAAACAGGGAAATGGCTTCAACTGCGGTGTGTTTTATTATGTTTATATTAAAACTGTAGTTTTACGGTACTGCTATATAGATATTTTTGAGGCCCTGATTTCACCCCTGCCCTTACTCCATCCACTCTTTCTCTCTGTATATATATATATATATATATGCCACAATCAGTCCAGTTGAGCTTCATCTGAATTTTGATCAGTTTGGAAGGGATATTTTTGACCGGAATAATTAGTAAGAAAAAAGTAGGCTATTCCAAATGTATTTTAAGTATTTCTGAACATTTATTTATGTCTTCAGTATTACAAACTGGTCACAAGAGACTGAATTTTTATGCTATCAAGGCAAACACTACAAATATGTGGTAACACTTTATTTGAAGGTGTCATTGTTACACGTTACATGTACTTACTATTATAATAACAATTAATTATGCATAATTACATGCAAGTAAACCTAAACCAAACCCTAATCCCAACCACATAGTAAATACATGCAGTTAATTAATATTACTCAGTACTTAAATGTATTATTACACTGTAACAAGGACACCTTCAAATAAAGTGTAACCAAATATACTTACGGTGGCTTTTTTGCTCGTGCAAACAAGTATGCAAATCTGATTGCAAAGTTTATGGTTCACGAAAAAAAAAATCACTACGCTCAACTTTTTGGTTCAAACGGTTTTTGGTGGTTTTTTTAGCATAGCTTAGCATAGATCATTGAATCTGATTAGACCGTTAGCATCTCGCTCAAAAATGATCAAAGAGTTTCTATGTTTTTCCTATTTAAAACTTGACTCTTCTGTAGTTACATCGTGTACTAAGACTGACAGAAAATGAAAAGTTACGCCTGCTGCACCCATGGTACGGCAGCAAAGTTCCTTGATTATTACGCCAAAATGAGAGTATAGTTCCTAGCCATATCGACCTAGAAAATCACACCTTTTCATTTTTCGTCCGCCTTTGTACACGATGTAACTACAGAAGAGTCAAGTTTTAAATAGGAAAAATATTGAAACTCTTCGGTCGTTTTTGAGCGAGATGCTAACGGTCTAATCGGATTCAACGATCGATGCTAAGCTATGCTAAAAGTGCTACCGCCAGATCCGGAGATCGCCTGAATGGATTCAAAAACGGTAAAACTCAACTGTTTAACTTTAGGGGAGTTGGAAAATGAGCCTATTTTCAAAAAAGTAGAGTGTTCCTTTAAGTAAAGGATCTGCACTCACTCAATCTTCTAAATCACTTTCAATTTATTTTCATTTTGCAACAGAGCAATCAACAGGTAACGGCTGTCTTAAGTACAGTTACAATCAATATTATTTAACCCCCTTGACCTGCAAGATATTTTGCTGCAGAGAACAAAATTTTTTGAAAACAATTCAACAAAGGCATCCGTGAACTATTAGAGAACGTGTATTAATAAACATCTGAGTAATCCTGAAAACGTAAAGTCGATGGCTCTAAACTTTCATGTTCAAAATTATTCAACCCCCAAATGTCAAATTTGGTGTAGAATCTTTTATTCTAAGAAACCACCAATAAACGCTGCTTGGAAGTGCTTCTGTCACCTCTCTACTGCAATCTTGGCCCATTCCTCACCCGAAAAAGCTTTCAGATCATTGATAATATTTGGTTTTCACTTTGCCACTGCTTTTTTCAAATTCACCCAGATTTTTTCAATGCAAATTAAATCTGGAGACTAAACAGGCCATTCTATACATTCTATAACTGATCCCTGAACCAAGCATATGTAGATTTGGATGTACAGTATACTGTACTGTCCTGCAGGAAAGTCCATTGATCATTAGATTCAGTCTTTGCACCAAAGACAATTCCTGCCTAAATGGCCTGGTACTTCAAAGAATCCATGATGTCCTTATACGGTCATGTTTTCCACTTCCTGCAACAGTAAAACACTCTCATATCTTCATGTTTAATGATGGAGATGCTGTTCTTCTGCTTAAAAGCTTTGTCTTTTTTGCACCAGACATACTGCTGATCCATGGGTTCAAAAAGTCGCAGTTTGGTCACATCACTTCATAAAACATTCTTCCAGAACTCTATCCAAATGAATTTTAACATATTTAAGTCAGCATTTTTTGTTCTTTTTGATCAAGTGGGCATTCGGCAAGATGTTTTAACACGAAGGCCATGCTTGTCTTGTGTTCGTCTTATACTCTTTCATTGGGTCATCTTGAACGTCTTTGGCTGTACATTGCAGGTTTTTCCTCAGTTGTTCTGATCAAATTTTATGATAATATGCTTTTTCTTCAACACCTTCAAACGTTTTCTGGTACAACACATTTTAAGCTAAGGAATAAGGCTGCCAGCTGTCTTCATTGTAGCCTTAGACTTTATAAAGTAATAAAATTATTTATTCTCTATAGTTTCTTATAGCTTTTGTGAGAGCTCTAAGAACTGTGTGACAATTTAGTTCCCCACCATAAAAAGAAATGACTTAAAAACAGCAATGTTGAATAGGGGTTGAATAATTATGACATAGCTGTGTTATTAAAATCTAAAAAAAAAAAAAAAAAATACACTATGTATCACTTTTATTATGCCAGTAAACTCTTATAGATGCAATTTTTATAAAGCTTCCGAAAAGCTTGTATTTGTAAAGTACTGTAGTCTCTGAGGGGGTTGAATAATTTCAGTTGCAGTTGTACTTTGCATGCAATTAGTTTTATAGGTAAATATAAACTGTGATATTTTTTTTACTAATCTATGTTTTGGTTTCTGTTGGGTTTGGCTTGATTTGGTTTGGTTGCTTGGCCCAGATAAGAAACAGCAGCCAACAATTCCAAACTCTTTCACTGAACTACAAACATCATGAATCTAGTTGACGGACCGTCCAGAGTGTGCAAAGTTTTAATCTAGACTAAGGGTGACTACTTTTCAAAAGTCAAAAGAATGAGTAGGTGTGTCCAAACTTCCTTTAATTGGTACTGTTTGTGTGCATATTATTTTGTCTGTGTATCGAGTAGTGTGTTTGGGTACACACAGGTAAGCACGTATTTACACTGACCCACAAAAATAAAGACACATGAGTACTACACAGCTAACAGGTGGCTGTGCCATTCATTGACAAGAGATAACATTAACAAGAGATGAAATCCCATCAATGATTTTTTTTTTTTTTTTGTCATTCAGAGTTTTAAATAGAGGCTCTTTCATGAAAGTGAAAGCACTCTCCCTGTACAGGTGAAGACAGATGCTATAAATTCCCTTCCTGTCGTTGTCTGTCTGCACATTTAGTATCACTCTCCTGTGACGTTCAGGTGGTGTCATAATTACAGACATGATATAATGTCACCTTTGTTGGCTCATGAGGTAATTCGGTCTACAAACAAAATCAGTAGTTACGGTAATTTGCTGCTGTAAACTATTGTCTATGAAGTTTCTAAGTCATCCATGTCGGGGATCTGGCGCAGATGCGCAGTTTTGTTTACTACACACATACTGAATGTTTTCAGCCTCAATATATGAGCACATAAACACATAAACATTATCTCTAAAACTTCTCTGAGAGTCACTTTATGAGTTTCCATCTTTTAAGAAAAACTATGGTCATAATCATATACAAACAAAGACTTAAAGGTCTTCACAGCAACCCATCAAAATAAAAGCTCAGTTTAACTTGAAGAAACTGTGACAGAAATATATTGTTTAATGTAATGATGAATGATAATACAATTCTTTAAACATTATTTTATTATTATTTTCAAAGGTTTATTTACTATAAAAATGTATTTACCAGAATTTATTTAGAAGAATGATGCAAATACACAACACAGAATTTCTGAAAAAAATGAATGAATTATTTTTTATATATATATATATATATATATATAATTATTTTGTATAAAATCAATTAATTAGAATATTACAATTTAATGAAACCATTGAAATTAAATCCAAAAAAATTAAATGGAAAACAACAATAAATAAATGATAGATAGATAGATAGATAGATAGATAGATAGATAGATAGATAGATAGATAGATAGATAGATAGATAGATAGATAGATAGATAGATAG
>JAHKKF010514076.1:0-15198 GCA_019740295.1 Labeo calbasu | reverse complement strand
AAAAAAAAAAAAACAGTTGTGGACATAGTATTAAAGGAGAAGTCCACTTCCAAAACAAAGATTCATATGTAATGTACTCACTCCCTTGTCATCTAAGATGTTCATGTCTTTCTTCAGTCCTAAGGAAATTATGTTTTTTGAGGAAAGCATTTCAGCATTTTTCTACATATAATGGACTGATATTGTGCCCCGATTTTGAACTTCCAAAATGCAGTTTAAATGCGGCTTCAAACGATCCCAAATGTGGTTGTAAACGATCCCAGTCAAGGAAGAAGGGTTTTATCTACCGAAACGATCAGTTATTTTCATTAAAAAAAAAAAACACTATTTAAATACTTTTTAATCTCAAACGCTCGTCTTTCCTTACCATTTCCTGAACTCTGTGTATTCTGACTCAAGACAGTTAGGGTATGTCGAAAAACTCCAATCGTATTTTCTCCCTCAACTTCAAAAATCATTTCAAAACCATCCTACATCGCTGCAGAAGTACCGACCCAGTCTTTGCAAAGTGAACATGCAGAGAAGATCAAACACCCTTAACAAAAAAGGTAAAACGGCGATATAGGACGATTTTGAAGTTGAGGGAGAACATGAGATGGGAGTTTTGACATACCCTAACTGTCATGAACAGGAAAAAAACAGTCCAGGCAGAGTAAGAGAAGACGAGCGTTTGGCATTAAAAAGTATATAAATTGTATTACTTTTATTAAGATAACCATAGTTACGCTAGATAAGACCCTTCTTCCTCGGCTGGGATAATTTACAACTGCGTTTGGGATCGTTTGAAGCCGCACTTAAACAGCATTTTGGAACTTCAAAATCGGGGCACCATATCAGTCCATTATATGGAGAAAAATGCTGAAATGTTTTCCTCAATAAACAATTTCTTTACGACTGAAGATAGAAAGACATGAACATCTTGGATGACAAGGGGGCGAGTACATTATATGTGAATGCTTTGGAAGTGGACTTCTCCTTAAGACTCAAGTGTATGTAAACCTTCGAACAGGATAATTTTTATAAATTCAACTATTATTTTCTCTTGTAGACTAAAATGTAAACATTATTCATGTGAAATATCTTATTTAGGTCAGTACTAAATAATATATAATCCCTCTTATTTTGGTAAAATAATTAACATTCTGCAGATTCTCCAAGGTGTATAAAAACTTTTGACTTCAACTGTTATATTTAACAACAACAACAAAAAAATGCCTATTATAAGATTTTCCCTTTTTGTCGAAGGTTTAAACCATTTACAGGATTAAATCTTTCAAAATGTAATAACTTGTTCTTCCTCTGTAATTACTTTGTTTTCACTTAGGCCATACAGATTATTGGATATAATGTTAACCAAATGATAACAGTCATTTGAACATAGTTTTAGCAAACTCACATTAGTCCTGGCTCCATATTGATATGTTACACTCACATTTTACCTTCTAATCAACACTTGATTGATATAATCAATTCATTTTTAGTTGCTAAGCATCTAGTTTCACTTGGAAATGTGTCACTAAAATGAGTTGCGAACAGCAAATAATTTGTATTTTCAAAAAGCAGATGATTATTAAGGTAGAAGATTCAGTGAGAAAGAGAGAGGAACAGAAAGAAAAAATAAAATGTGTGTGGTGTGTGGCACAGCCGGTTCAGTTAGCTCAGGGAACAGCTGCTTGACAAGAGGAACCACACACTTACTCAAACTCTTTGATCCATAAAAGTCATCGCTTAACCCTGGGAAGTCCTGAGCGTCCCGACAGGTGAAAGCAAGAACAAAGAGAGAGAGCAGAAAGGAAGAAGAAAGAGGTTAGTGAGAGGCTGGGAGAAGAGATGTGTTGCACTCTCGAGGGATGAAGGAATACTAACATCACCTTGCTGTGCGATGAAAGATCTGGGTTGTCCGTTTGTAATTTAAGTACAGGGGCTTCCCATTGATTCATCACTAACAAAAATCATAGAGGGAGCAGCTCTAAACGGCTCTGACACTGATGGATGTTCGAGCACAGCATTTGAGTGTTAGTGCAGCCTCACACCTGTGAGAAGTGCTGAGGTCCCCCTCAGAGCAAGACAAAGGCCAGAGAGGCCTCCGATTGGCTCGGTTTCCTCCCAGAAAGGTCGAGAGCCAATCAGAAGCCGTCTCCAGGATGAGTGACAGTGACAGGATGAAGCATGAAGGACAGAATCAGAGCCCTCGTCACACGCTCATACTCACGTTCAGTCTCCACCAACTCCTGCACTATATTCTCCTTGCTCTTGTAAAACGGGAACTTGCGTGATAGGTTGAAGCTTTTTTTGCGCTTCACTTTGACTGGCTGCGTGGAGACGAGTCGGTGGGGGGAATGGGGATGAGGAATGAAACAAACACAAAAAAACAGAATGGGTTTCAATGTAATTCACAGCACGCATGCAAAAATAAAACCAAAGATGACATGGTTGCACAAACAAGTGGGGATAATGAATTTAAATTTGGATGCTACATTCAGAAAAAATGGTTTAAGTGCATTTTAATAAAGTTTTAACTCTGAATGCAATAGAGGGAATACACAAGAACAATGAAAGACGTGGAATATATTGATTGCACAAATTACAGACGAAAAATCATGGGTGTCAATGGCAAAAAAAAAAGTAAAAGTGAAGTGTGCAATTTTTTTTCTTTGTCAAAATACTTTTTTGTCTTCCGCTTAAATGTGCACTACCATTCAAAAGTCTGAGCTCAGAAAGATTTTTCATGATTTCTTAGAAATCACTAATTCGCTGATTTGGTGCTCAAACATTTCTTATTATTTATCAATGCTGTAAACAATTGTTCCATTTCATTTATTTGAAATGGAAATCTTTTATAACATATTTAATGTGTTTACTTCCACTTTTGATCAATTTAATGTGTCCTTGTTAAATGAAAGTATTCATTTCTTTAAAAAAAAAAAAATTAATTCACACTGACCTCAAATTTTTTTAATGGTAGTGTAAAAGTCTGCCATATGCAGTCTGATTTTCTAAGAAAGCATGCTGTGCATGTTCAAAACATTGTTGTTTATTACACACTTCACCCTTAAAAGTTTAGTTCACCCATAAATAAAGTCTGTTCATTATTTACTCACCCTTATGTCGTTCATTCTGCCAAACATCTCCTTTTGTGTTTAATGAAAGAAAGAAAATTATACACGTTTGGAATAACATGAAGGTAAATAAATGACAATTATCATTTTTCGGGTGAACTACGCTTTTAAGGTAGAATGAAGTGTTTCTCGATCCTGGTTCAAAAAGGCCCCAACAGTCAATTCAGGTCATAGAGCATTTTACTAATGAGCTGAGGAGTTTGGGGGGCCTCAAGGACCAGGATGGAGGAGCATTGATCTAACCATCATAGCTGATTATGATGGCACGGTGCATGTTTGTAATTGTACGCGTTTGTTTGTGTGTCACTGTGAGAAATGAGATGCTCAGTAACAGGAGCCTCCAGGATACTGTGAAAAGCCACCAATTCCCACACTCAGGGGAAGTGGGGCAGCTCCCATGAGTCGTTCACAGGAGGAGGACGACGACAACTCACTCACCCTGTTGGACTCAATCATGCCCGTCCTCGCATGGAACTTGACTGTTTTTAACCGTGCACGCTCTTTCTTTTCCACCCTTTGGATCAAAAGACAAAAAAAATATGATTGCCGTTGAACACACTTCAATACTACAGGGGAAATGTTGTAATTCTATCTGGGCTTGTTGGCAGCACTGTACCTTTTCTTGCTTGGTATGACCCCAATTTGCTCACTCTCCCCATGGGGTGTAACCAGCCGTGCCTGCCACCACTCATCATCGGAGGCATTGATGACATGCAGGATGTCCCCATAGGAGAAACTCAGGCCTTGGCTAGGGAGGCAACTGTCCCTGGTCCTGTCGTAGTCAAAAAGAGCCCTGGGAAAACCAAACGAAACAATACATACATCAACAGTGCGCTAGAAGAGTGGGTGTTCAGGTTTCATTGTAAAACATCTGTTGTGTTTGGTTAAAGGATGGGTGTGGGGTTACAAATACAGAGACAACAGTGCATCATTGGACATCTGCACCTTTTTGTTGTTTGAATTGGTTTAGCAGATGCTTTCTCACTAAAAACAACTTACAATACATTTCCTACCAAAGGGATAGCAGCTATTTTAGAAATATTTCTGTACACTACCAGTCAAAGATTTTTAATGTTTTTAAAGAAGTCTCTTCTGCTCACCAAGCCTACATTTATTTGATCCAAAGTATAGCAAAAACAGTAAAATTTTGAAATATTTTACTATTTAAAATAACTGTTTTCTATTTGAATATATTTTAAAATGTAATTTATTCCTGTGACTTCAAAGCTGAATTTTTAGCATCATTACTCCAGTCACATGATCTTTCAGAAATCATTCTAATATTCTGATTTGCTGCTCAAAAACATTCATTTTTATCATTATTATATTGAAAACAGCCGAGTAGAATTTTTCAGGTTTATTTGATGAATAGGAAGTTCAGAAGAACAGCATTTATCTTAAATAGGAATCTTTTGTAACATTAGAAACATATTTATCATCACTTTTGAATTTTGCTAAATAAATGTATTGATTTCCTTCCCAAAAAAAAAAAAAAAAATCTGACTTTATACTAATCTTTCTATTCATCAAAAAATCCTGGAAAAAAGTGCTTTTGTTTTAAATATTGATAATAATAATAATAATAATAAACGTTTCTTAAAACACAAATCAGGATCATGTGACACTGAAGACTGGCGTACTGATGCTGAAAATGTAGCTTTGATCACAGCAAATAATTACATTTTATAAAATAATCACATAGAAAGCAGTAATTTTGAATGGTGAAAATATTTCACAATATTACTGCTTTTGCTGTATTTTTGATCTAATAAATGCAGGCTTGGTGAGCAGAAGAGACTTCTTTAAAACACTTAAAAAAATCAGATTGTCCAAAAACTTGACTGATAGTGTACATCCTCCCACTTGTTGCAAGATTATTATTAGTACAGTATAAAGTCTCTTATACTCAATAAGGCTGCATTTATTAAAAAAAAACAAAAAACAGAAATAATATGAAATTTAAAATAACCATTTTAATATATTTAAAATGTAATTTATTTCTGTGATGCGAAGCTGAATTTTCAGCAGCCATTACTCAGTCTTCAGTGTCAAATGATACTTCAGAAATCATTCTAATATACTGATTCAATGCTCAAAAAATATTTCTTATTATCAAAGCTGTAAGCAGTTGTGATGCTTAATATTTCTGTGGAAATATTTAATGGAAACAGTGATACATTTCACATGATTCCTTGATGAATAGAAAGTTCAAAAGGGCATTTATGTGAAACTATATCTTCTGTAACATTATAAATGTTTTTAAATCTCTTTTGATCAACTGAATTTGTCCTTGATGAATAAAAGTAAATCTATTGTGCAAATGTATAATTCAAATGGGTCCGCAGCTTCAGTGTGTATTTGTAATTTGGGGGTGGGACACTATGAATTCTAGAGAGCATTTGATTGGACAAAGTTTGATGAGAAGCCGAAGTATAAGGTCATCAAATTGTTGATCAATATTGGAAGTTTTGAATACTTACGTCTTTTAAATGTGAATTGTGTCATTGTTTTGGTGCACACTAGCTTAAAGATAACCTTAAGGCTAACATATTCATTCTAAAATTTTCATTTTATGGGGACTCCAGGGCACAATAGTGATATAAGATCCCAGTAACATCACAAGAGAGAAATCAGATGGCAGATGACGTTGAGTATAGAAAATACAGTCAGGCATTGTGTTTAAACCTGAATGTTTTTACCTCGTCAGACAGGTAAATCCAAATGAAAGGAGGAAAACCAGTAGAGCAGGTCTTCCTGTTTTTCTACATACCTCTCTTCTAGGATACACTAATTACAAGCCCACCGAGACACACACACATAGTTTGCTACACAGCCAAACTGAGGACAACATGAGGCCTCTGTTTTAAGATGGAGTAGCGCAGGGTGGGATCAGCACTGACTGACAGGCCTGTACCATTCTGACACACTTTTATCTCATCACTGCATTCACAGGAACGTGAAAACGCCTTGAGATCTCACACTTAACATTAACACGTGCAGTCAGCTGACTCATGAACCCACAGCTGCTGAATGCCGCGTTAAGCACAGCTCACCTTGGGTGCGAGCTATCGTCAGGAGGCCACACATTAATTAGGCAGATTATATATTTATTATGTACATAACTAAACTTACTATGTAATACGGCAAGTTAAAGGGATAGTTCACTCAAAAATGAAAATTGTGTCATTAATTACTCACCGTCGTGTCATTCCAAACCTGTAAGACGTTTGTACATCCTCAGAACACAAATCAAGATATTTTTTATGAAATCCAAGAGCTTTCTGACCCTGCATAGCCAGCAACTGACACGTAGGCCCAGTAGGTAGTAAGGACATTAGGAACGATATTTATTGTGATATTTTCACAATAAAAAAGGCAAATGAAGACTTTGGGCAGAAAAAAGGAAAATTTTGTACATTTTAAAGTAAAATTCTTCTATCTAATGTACCTGAGTTCAAAATAAAGAGCTCCAACCCATGTTCTTAACTAAGAAAACTTCAGAAAAACAATTCTTTTAAGTCAGAAAAAAGTCAGTGAATTGACTTGTACCTAAACTTTAAAGAGGACTCAACCCCATTTTTATTTGTGATATACTGTGTCAGTCTAAATTACATTCACACTGGTGTTTTAGAAGCCAAACAAATTGGAATATAATGCTAATGATTTTAATATTATTGTTATTCCTAAGACATTAATATTTATATTAATAAGACATAAATTATCTTGTAAAACAACTGCACTGTAAAATAAATGAAAATGAACATTTTAAAGGTATATTATTTTTGCTTTACACTACAACAGGGAAATGTCAGCAATTCTTACTGCACTTTTAAGCTTTTATTTTGACAGAAACAACAGTAGAACCTTTATTTTGAAGGAAAACTTCAGCGAAAACAGACTTACAGTGAAAACGTGTCTCACTACAAATCTAGTGAAATGCTGTAATCATCTTCTGCAAAAATATAGCATAACTGGTGTCCGTTGTGTTCCCAAACGCACGCTAAACTCACAGCACTGCATTTATTGTGAACAGAGCTGTTCTGAGGTGCGGAAAACACTGGATCACGAGCTGATCGTCAGAACGAAGCACACTTTGAAACGTGCAGCGAAAACAGACTTAATGTAGGGATTAAGCTATATTGTGTTTTCGGTTTTGGGCATTACAGCCCAAAACACAACTTTAAAGACCTTTTATGTTAGAATACTTTACAAATCTACACTTTTTGCCGGGAGGACCTATATCGTTTCATATCGTCATGTGACCACGATAATATCATGACAGTTTTGCTATCGTGATACCATGATATTGACAATACCGTTACATCCCCATAGGACATCGTAAAAATAGTCCATGTCACATTTGTGGTTCAACCTTAATTTTAAAAACGGGCATTGAAGACTGACACAGAAGAGAAGAAATTCTTGAATAAAATTGTTATTTTTGTTTTCTTTGTTTACAAAACGTATTCTCATAGCTTCATAACATTGTGGTTGAACAATGTCATATGGACCATTTTAAAGATGTCTTTACAGCTTTCTAGGCCTTGAACGTGGTAGCTGCGTTGCTGTCTATGCAGGGTCAGAAAGCTTGCAGATTTTATCGAAAATATCTTAATTTGTGTTCTGAAGATGAACAAAGGTCTTACGGGTTTAGAGCGACATGAGGGTGAGTAATTAATGACAGAATTTTCATTTTTGAATGAACTATCCCTTCTGAATGAAAAAGCACCCTTATTGAGACATCTGTCGAATATCAGTAGAACTGAATGGAGGAAAACAAGGATGAAGAGGATACCTGACGTAGAGGGAGCGTTTCTCACTGGTGCGGAGGGAGCCGGAGCCAGAGCTCATGCTGCTGTTCATCATCTGCTCCCTCAAGTCGTGGATCTTGGACTCAAAACGACTGTATTCTGGAAAGAGACAAGGCACACAATCCGTCAGCAACACCTATATTTACAGTGATATTCCGGGCTTTGCTCCAGGTTTTATGAGTGGAGGTGCTTGTAGCGCAGGGCAGAGAAGGAAAGCTCAGCAGCTTATTGAGAACTGATTAATGACCTGGAGAACAGATGGATATTAATCATGTATCTGCATGAGCTATACGCTAATATCTCCTGCCAGATAATTAATTATGCATATTAATTAAGTAGAACATGCACTATTCAGTATAAAGGAATGAAAACCTCCAACAAACGTCGGGACCATAATCATTTTTCACAGCGAACAAGGCTCTCGTTTCGGAGAGCAGCACTGAAGCATGATGGCCGATTGTTCGGCGGTCTTTTAATTAAACGTGTACACCTCTGCTGCAGTGTGGTCGGGCAACTCACAATCTTAGCAACCGAATTACACACTGAAATGCACAGGCAAACAAGGATATTGCATAGTCAAGGAAAGACTATTGTTTTCTTACGCACTGAGATTTACCTTGTAATTCCACTATAGATTATCCATAACAAAGACTTTATGCTTTTTAACCTGTTTCATAACCAAGGATCAAAAAGTCCACCTTTCAAAAAACAAAACTTGAGGCAGGAATTCCAATTTTTATGAGAATCTAAGCACTTAAACTCATAATGGCAGTAACTCTAAAGTCTAAAACGTAACGCAAAGTCGAAACTTGGACTTCATCGTCAGCAGAAACTGCGCCTGCAGGGACCTCCTTTGTAAACGCCCTGTCTATCACAAACGGGTTAACAACATGCTGGAATGACAGGGCAAGGTAAAGTAACCTGACACCACCTGCCTGTAACCAGGGGAACACCCCAGCGTAGAGGTGGAAGGAAACGGCTCGCCAAACTTCTTGAAAAAACAATCATAGCAAAAAAAGAGAAGCTAAATATACCGCATTAGAGAGAACTTTGTTTGCAGTATAAAGCTTAGTATTCTAAATAGACACCAGTAGCTTCAAAATCCACTGCAATCATCTAAAGAATAAAGCAGAAAGTAAATTCACCCCACTGGTCAAACACTCTACTGGTAACACAATACACATATGACAGGCGACACAGACAGCTGGGTCCTCTCAGCCTGTCAGACACCTAGTTCACAACATACAAAGGCTTAAAGCGCAAGGTCTTCGTTAAGTGTGACCCGTCAACATAAGATCTGGGGAGAATCTGGGCCAGCTCTGCCTCACACTCACATGGCCTCACTTGCCTTCATTATGTGCAGGGCTTTTATTTTTGAGGAGTGGGGATTGGCTGCAGGCTGCCTCTTTGTCAATGCTGTTATATAATATTGCAGCCATGTGCTTTCAGCATGAAAGCATGTATAGGGACTAGGTTATGATTGGTACAGCTCTCATCAGGCATGCAAGTTAGTGCCACAAACAGGCTGAATTATTGAATTCTGATTATTTTATCTGATATCTGAATTAATGAGCAATGTGTAGCATCTCACAATTCCATATGAAAAAACACATTATAATAACACACAGTAATGAAAAAGAATGTATATTCATTTCGTGATTTGCTAAAGACTAGATTCAACAGTGTTATTAAATTATTCGTTTTTGAAGATTACATTACAAGTAAGCATTAGATGACCACAAAGTCATCTCATTATAAAAATATGGACATGCACAACACATGCACATCTAACGATGCATTACTGGTTAATATACAACCAATATTCATAAATAAAAAGAAAATTTTTATATCAGCCAGTAGAAAAAATATATATATTAGTCAAAACAAACAAAAAACAAACAAAAAAGATTTTTAATGGATTTTAAAGAAGACTCTTTTGCTCACCAAGCTTGCATTTATTTGATCTCAAGTACAGCAAAAACAGTAAAATTTGGAATACATATTTTGAATATATTTTAAAATGTAATTTATTCCTGTGATTTCAAAGCTAAATTTTTTGCATCATTACTCGTCACATGATCCTTCAGAAATCATTCTAATATTCTGATTTGCTGCTCAAAAACAGTTAGTATTATTGAAAACAGCTGAGTAGAATTTTTCAAGGTTTCTTTGATGAATAGAAAGTTCAGAAGAATAGCACTTATCTAAAATAGAAATCTGTTGTAACATTATGCATGTCTTTATCATCACTTTTGATCAATTTAAAGCATCCTTGCTAAATAAAAGCATTAATTCCTATAATTTCTATATGCAACTTCTTTAAAAAAAAAAAAAAAAAAAAAAAAACTAAAACATCTTACGGTCCAAAAACCTTTAACTGGTGACATACCTAAAAAAAAAATAAATAAATAATAAAAAAATACCTAAAAAAAAATAAAAATAAAATAAACACTAAACTGTAAATGTGACTGTTGTAATTGTTTTAAACAACTTGAGACTACATGCTTTTTATTAGTTTTTTTTTTTTAAACATGGAGCTATAAAAGCTATTTTGCAAAAAAAAAAAAAAACAAAAAAAAAAAACAAGTTTTGGTTGCTCTGTTCCAGTGCATCATAATGTATCGATTAGATAAATAAAGATGCAGCAAAATGAAGTAGCGACTAACTTTTTTTCTATATTGTGACATACATTCAAGTTAAATTAATTATCAATNGTAACATTATGCATGTCTTTATCATCACTTTTGATCAATTTAAAGCATCCTTGCTAAATAAAAGCATTAATTCCTATAATTTCTATATGCAACTTCTTAAAAAAAAAAAAAAAAAAAAAAACCTAAAACATCTTACGGTCCAAAAACCTTTAACTGGTGACATACCTAAAAAAAAAAAAAAAAAAAATAAAAAAATACCTAAAAAAAAATAAAAATAAAATAAAAACTAAACTGTAAATGTGACTGTTGTAATTGTTTTAAACAACTTGAGACTACATGCTTTTTATTAGCTTTTTTTTTTTTTTAACATGGAGCTATAAAAGCTATTTTGCAAAAAAAAAAAAAAAAAAAAAAAAAACAAGTTTTGGTTGCTCTTAGTGTTCCAGTGCATCACAATGTATCGATTAGATAAATAAAGATGCAGCAAAATGAAGTAGCGACTAACTTTTTTTCTATATTGTGACATACATTCAAGTTAAATTAATTATCAATAAAAAATAAATGCACTTGATTCTACTCATTGGTTGTTTTTGGATGGAGGCAGATCTGAATCTGAGCTTACAGTTGATTGTAAGAAAGAGGCAGCATTTCAGTGGACAAAAGAGACGTCTGTCATTTCACTAGTAAACTAATTTATGATATTCGTTTAAAAAGTACAAGGTCAAAAGAAAATTTAATTCACAATATGTTTGCAACAGGATCAATAACATAAAAATAGAAAACATACAGGGTGAATTTCATTTTAATGGTTTAAAATATATATTGTGTCATTTATGTACATAAACATGGAATGCAAGGCCAAACAAAAGTATGTGCTGTAAACGTTTGTTCCCGTTAGACACAAATGGCTCACAGTTCAAGTTCAATCACTGTCCCCTAAGTTAATGTGTGACATGAGGAGTTCAAATTTTAACAGAAGCTGGTCTACAAATAGACTCTGTCCCTTTCTTACACACACACTCAAGTAAAAAGCCATAAAGTCTCTCATAGTGCTGGTTCCCACCTAATTCAATGAGCTATTCTGGCACAAATTAATGTGTCACTTCTATTTCTATGTAGACGTAAGAGCCCTTGGGAGGGAGAGGCAGGCCATTTATACTCTAGGAGCGTCTGACTAAGGAGGAATATGGGGGAGAGCGTGCCGAAACAGATAACTTACACTGCAACATTCCTGTCATTGCTCACATAGACACCAGAGGATGAACTATGCACTGACATACTAAATATTAGTTACAGTGGCTGTTAATGCACTTCAAATCTTGTCAAGGACGATAATTGATTTCCTATCCTCAGTGCCAGTCAAATGTGTCTACTGTTTGGTGGTTTCACCTAGTTGACATCATGATAGTCTAGGGAAATTATTTGAAAATGTCAAAGCATAAGCAGCAGGAACACATTTAACAAACAACGTAACAACAATACAAAGTTTTCATGTTGCAGTTTACACTTAACTACAAAATGACAGTAATATTTGACATTTCTTCAGGTAAAGTGACTTCCTGAATGGGCCCTTCCCTGCACCTGTCCTGAGCTCTGCATATAATAACGCATTAAACAAACATGACGGTGAAGCGTCAGGCCTCAAAGTGCAAATACCCGGATTATTCTGACAGAACTTTAGTTCAAAGGTGAACTCTTCATATTGAATGAAAGCATCATAATGTAAAAAAATGAAGCTCTAAATGGCTTGCTGCTGTTTTGTCCTGTTAATGGTTTGAATATAAAACATTTCTCGCGAAATCCTCGAGCAAACAGTTTACCTGTGTAGCACAGCAACACAAACTGACTAACGTTACTAGCCAAGAAACAAACTTCATGACGTCAGCCCAACGGCTGAGCAGCCTAATAAATGTTTTCATAGTTTTCATGACTTTTATTCATTTTTAAACGCACTACACTATGTTAAACATGTAACTCGAGACAACAGAAATCCATTGTGAACAAACAGCGACGCTTTCCCTTTTCAGCACAGCATATTGAAGCACATAAAGCAATTCTACTGTCAGTTTAACGTTTAATAAAACCATACTTTAAACAGATATTTTCTGAAAATACGTTACTCTATGAATATGAGCTGAGGTAATCTTACCCTGCGGCGGCTAAAGCGCTGTGTTCAGCTCAACCTCTCGTTGTCCGGCTCACTCGAACAAGCATTTTAGGTAAGAAGGAACGAGTCGAACAATAGAGAATAAACTCTCGAATGCTGCACACCGGCGTGAGGAGACCAATATCGCTTTATTTAGTTTCTGATCGGCACGAAAAGTAAATAAATAGTAAAGAGTTTAAAGAAAATGTTTCGGTCTGTCCTGCTTCGCTCCTCCCATTCCAACAGCGGCACCTTCTTCTTCTTCAAAACCGACTCTCATTCGCGCCCGAGACGCGGGATTTCAATCCGTCCCGCTCCGCTCCATATCTCCAGTCAGAGAGACTCTCTAGTGATCCAGATGAAACTTGACTACGCTCCAAAAATAAGCTTACAAACGGTAAACTCAGGCTCAGCTTTCACTCTGTGGTTTTTAGTCCATTTAGTTCTTTCCCCCCTTTTTTTCTCTCTCAGGTTGATCCCTCCCACTTCTGGCTCAGTTTCATCCCAGTACTTTCATTCAAGCGAGTGAACTGTTGGGAATCCGGAGAATCGGTTCTTTTGAACAGTTCAGTTCAAAGAACCCAATTCAGTGATTCTTTTACGTCATCGCACGATCCTTGACACCTGGTGTGGCACATTAAAACGAGGGCTACTGATCAAGCAGACCTATTTCCGATTACTGTAATTTTCCTAGAGACTCCTAGTTCATTTTGTTGCAGTCGTGATTCATTTTATAAAAAGATATTCACCCCCAGCTCCAAAGACAAGACTAAAATGTAAGTCCGAGCTGTTTTAACTGAAAGAAACTTGCACCGACTTATCTTAAAATATATCAGATCTATAAATATATCTTGTCTCAAGATGGACACCACCCTTATGAAAATAAACCATGGTTTTACTACAAATAAAACCAAAAAACCATGGTTACTATAGTTAAACCATGGTAACCACAAATTAACCATGTTCTTGCTACACTAACCATAGTTTAAAAATGGTATTTGTTGTAAAACTATAGTTATACAAATGGTAATCAATGCGCCAAAAACCATGGTTACTACACTTTTAGTCTAATAAAACCATGGTTGATTTTTGTAAGGGCAGTAATTGTTTTTCTAAGGCACGTTTATAAAAATTACTTAAATGTTCTAATTGAACTATGGCCTAGTTCTGGCTTTGTCTAAACCCTGTCTGTGAAATCAGGCATTAGAATCTAAATGTGACCCTGGACCACAAAAACAGTCATAATTTAATTATTACATTTTGAATAAATAAGCTTTCCATTGATGTATGGTTTGTTAGTATAGGACAATGTTTGGCCGAGATACAACTGTTTGAAAATCTGGAATCTGAGGGTGCAAAGAAAATCAACATAGAAATGAGAAAATCGCCTTTAAAGTTGTCCAAATGAAGTTCTTAGCAATGCATATTTCTAATCAAATATTAGGTTTTGAAATATTTACGGCAGGAAATGTACAAGATATCTTCATCGGTCATTTTGACCCATACAGTGTATTGTTGGCTTTTGCTACAAATATACCCGTGCTATACTTAAGACTGGTTTGGTGATCCAGGGTCACAAATAACATTTGCTGTAATGAACTGCTCACTGTGAATCGGTTCAAAAGATTCGACTCAAAAAAGGATTCATTCCAGTGAATTCAGAGAAATTTCAATGGCACTTTCTATGCATAGTTCTGGATAAAGCTTTATTATCGAACACTTCACTAAGCAGAGTATGTCAAACAAAAATCCTCCCCTTTAATTCTTCAAAAGCCAACCAATCATCAGTCACCGAATGTCCTCATTCGCAAAGAAGGAATCTTTCTCATAAACTAGGCGAGGCTAAGTAGTTCACCTTTCTTAAAGGAGCATGCAGTAGTACGCCACTGTGATCGAGCGATTACAGCAGCAGGCAAGACACAACAGGCAAGCATGGGTGTGTGAAGAAAGCGAGAGTAGTTTGGGGTCTTGATGCAATAATCCCACTCAAGTACAGAGGTGATCTTTTCTTGGAATCACAGTTTATTTATTCATTGCTCTTAAATGAATTAATGCATATTTTAAGAGCCTATAAAAAGCTAACTTGCATGCATCAGCTCAAATCTCATGCATTGTCCTCTAGGGAGCTCAATTTCTTTTGCAGTACATCATGGATACACACTAAAAGAGCCACTCTACCTTCTGGTCTGTACTGGGCAATGATGGTCACCGTCTGTCCAGCCCTCTTCAGTGCAGCAGCAGCCTGCTCATGGGTAGCATTGCGCAGGTTTACACCATTCACCTGGGACAATACCATGGTAACAGATTAAAACAACAACCCCCATACGCTCACGCAAATCACATGATGCAATGTCAGTTCTAAGACTTCATACCAATTTAAAGAGCAGATTGTATTAGAAATCATGAAAAAAACATTCCGCTTTCTTTCCATATAATATACACTACCAATCAAAAGTTTTTGGACAGTA
>JAHKKF010514073.1:0-10325 GCA_019740295.1 Labeo calbasu | reverse complement strand
TAGAAACATGCTAGCAACTTGATAATCATATTATATTCATGCTAGAAACATGTTAGCACCTGTTAATCATGCTAGAAACATGCTAGCAACATGCTAGCAACTTGCCAATCATGCTAGAAACATGTTAGCATCTGCTAATCATGATAGAAACATGCTAACATCTTGCTAATCAGGCTAAAAACATGCTAGCAACTTGTTAATCATGCTAGCAAAATGCTAAAAACGTGCTAATCATGATAGAAACATGCTAGCAACCTGCTAATCATGCTAGAAACATGCTAGAAACATGTTAGCAACTTGCTAATTATGTTAACACCTTGTTAATCATGTTAAAAACATGCTAGTAACTATCTGAGACTATCTATGTTTCAAAACATTCAAACTTTAATCTTTTAAACTATTTTAAACTTCAACCTATTTCAGACTGAAAATCATTGAACTTTTAATTTAATTTTTTACTAAACTTTAATTTTTTTAACTTCTCAAACTTTCTGGTCTGGCTTTCTCAAGCCAACTTAAAGTTTGTCTTGACAAACATTTTTATCAAGTTTTATTTTAGTACATCAAGTTAAACTAAATTAAAATGAGAAATGTTTTAAAAATGTATTTTATTTCAGTTAACCATAATGTAAATACATTTTTTTATATTTATTTTTAAACCATTTTAATTTTAGCTGTTAACTTTAATTACCCTGATATGAACATGCAAATATGTTGTTAAATTATTAAAATATTAACTTAAAATCTCTAAATAATGACACACCTTTCTTCTGTATAGCCACAAAGTTGAACTTGTTTCATAATAATAATAAACTTTGGCAACACTGAAATAAATTAAAACAAAACTGAACTAAATTTAGCTGAATAAATGACACCATTATCTTATCTGGAGCTGCTTTATAGCTGAATTTGTATTGAATTTTATAACTGATGATTTTTACAACATTAAAGTTGTTATTTTCCTTTCATTTTCCATTTTCCTGCTTTGAACTGGTTGTATAAAGTGCTGTAGAAATGAACTTGTGACTTTACAAACATTAACATAATGTGAATTTGAAGTAAACCTCCTTTTTATGGATGTTTAGATGCATTTTACTACAAAACAAGACTCAAGCACTGATTTAGAAAGGACTATTTGCAGTATTGTATGAGAGTGAAGTCATACGCTGCTAATGGAGCTTTTTATTGCCTCATTCTGAGTCACTGATTAAAGAAAACAAGTGTGTGTGTGCGTGTATGAATTTGAGAGAGAGCTGATGCCTTATTCTGTATTTTATACAGGTGTTGCTCGGATTGATTAATGAATGCCTCATGTTTCTCTCAACTGTCTCATTAAGATTATTAACTGGATGGATTTAACAGCCTGAGGAACAAACGCGTGTGTGTGTGTGTGTTACCTGTCCGGCCATGAACTGCCCAAAGCCCGGAGGGAAAGACAGCGTTGAAATCAGTAGAGTGACCAGCGCGGGATACAAGAGACGCCTGAAACACAATCAGACACGTTAAATATGTCAATAGATCTTAACCTGTCAACAGACAACAGTGTTTCAAATTAGGCTACATGTAAAATAATAAGCAATTACTTCATAATTTTCAGAAAGCTTAGGGGATTTTTAGATTTCAATTAAGATTTATTAACTTTTTAAGTAGTACGAAAATAATATCATTTTAGGAGGTTTAACTACACTATTAGTTAAAAAAGGATTGAAAAAAAAAAATCATCCCAAGTTGTATATTTTTAACATATTCAGACACTTGACCTTCACAATTACAGAGAAACAAGCACACACCCGTATTATTTTAACATCATTCTATTAATAGTTTAATCAGTTTAATTTTTGTATTTTCCATTTTTATTTTAGTTACATTAGTTTTAGTCATTTAAATATCTATACAGTTTTTTTTAGTTTAAGTTATTTTTGTACATCTTAAGTTAAACTAACATAAGTTAACTTAAACATGCAGTATGTTTACCTAAACAAACTGCATACTATACTTAAGAGTGTGTAAGTATAAATATCGAAACATTCTTAAATCAAGATACATTTACTTGAGAAGCAAATTTTTAAGAACAAGAATTACTTCTTGTTTTCTGAGGGAAAAAAAAAAACAGAAATGTCTAAGTTTGAAAAGCTTTGAACAATTTTAAATTTGAAAAATAAAAGAATTTCTATATTGTAAAAAACTTAGTGTAGGTAATGCAGTTTTTACTAAAGGTTACAATGTTATTTGTACTTTTTGAATATTTGCTGTACAAAATTCACAAAATGTCTATTTAAAAACACACAGGATATTTCTAAGCTTTTTACTGCAAAATTGATCAAAAATTTTCAAAGTTTTTGCTTAAACAAGAAAAAAATATCTGGGCGAAATCTTGTTTTCCATTAAGATTTTTTAAGTTTTATTAAGAATCAAGGTGTTAAGAATCTTGTTTTAGCAAAAAATAACAAAATTCTGATAAATTTTTAGTAAACAAGACTAAGTAAATGTATCTTGATTAAAGAATGTTTACAAATTTATACTATATAAAAAAAAGAAAAATCGTAAGTAAGAAAATCATTTTTTGCAGTGTACAAGTTGAACTAAATAAGAATGTAAAATATTTCCATTAAGATCTTGTTTTAAGCAAAACTAACAAAGTTCTGATCAATTTTTCAGTAAACAAGACTTAACATATTTTTGTTTTTGCTTCAAGTAAATGTATGTTCATTAAAGAATGTTTAGATATTTACACTATAAAAAAAAGACAAAAATTGTAAGGAATATTTTTTTTTTAACTAAATAAAATGTAGAAATATTTCCATTAAGATTTTTAAGTTTTATTAAGAACCCGGAAAATTTTTCGTACCCCACTGGCAGATATTTTTTCTTGTTTTTAAGCAAAAAGCAACAAAACTGATCAATTTTTCAGTAAGCAAGACTTATTATATTTTTGATTTTGCATCTCAAGTAAATGTATCTTCATTAAAGACTGTTTAGATATTTATACTATAAAAAAGACAAAACTTATAAGTAATAAAATCATTTTCTGCAGTGTACAACTTGAACTAAATAACAATTAAAAATATTTCCACTAAGATTTTTAAGTTTTATTAAGAATCAGGATTACTTTTTGTACCCCATTTGCAAATATTTTTTCTTGTTTTAAGCAAAAACGAACAAAATTCTGATAAATTTTCCAATAAACAAGACTTAATATCTCTTTGATTTTGCTTCAAGTAAATGTATTTTGATTAAAGAATGTTTAGATATTTATACTATATAAGAACAAAACTGGTAAGAAAGAAACATTTTTTTGCAGTGTACAAGCTCAACTAAATAAAAATTAGAAATATTTAAATTAAGATTTTTAAATTTTATTAAGAATCAGGAATTTTTTTTTTACCGAACTAGCAGATACGTTTTCTTGTTTTAAGCAAAAACCAACAAAATTTTGATCAATTCTTCAGTAAACAAGACTTAATATCTTTTTGATTTTGCTTCAAGTAAATGCATCTTGATTAAAAAATGTTTAGATATTTATACTATAAAAAAAGACAAAAATTTGTAAGTAAGAAAATATTTTTTTTGCAGTGTACAAGTTGAACTAAATAAAAATTAGAAATATTTCCATTAAGATTTTTTAAGTTTTAAATAATCGAGATTATTTTTTTGTACCCCATTGGCAGACATTTTAGCTTGTTTTAAGCAAAAACTAACAAAATTCTGATCAATTTTTCAGTAAACAAGACTTAATATCTTTTTGATTTTGCATCTCAAGTAAATGTATCTTGATTAAAAAAAAGTTTAGATATTTATACTATAAAAAAAGACAAAAATGTGTAAGTAAAAATTTTTTTCAGTGTACAAGCTAAATTAAATAAAAATTAGAAATATTTCCATAAAGATTTTTAAATTTTATTAAGAATCAGGAACATTTTTCATACCCCACTGGCAGATATATTTTCTTGATTTTCTTGATATTTTTCAAATTTTTATCAATTTTTCAGTAAACACCACTTAATATCTTTTTGATTTAGCTTCAAGTAAATGTGTCTTGATTACAGAATGTTTAGATATTTATACTATAAAAAAAGACAAAAGTAAGATAATCATTTTTTGCAATGAATAAGTTGAACTAAATGAAAATTACAAAAAATATTTCCATTAAGATTTTTTAAGTTTTATTAAGAATCAAGATTATTTTTCGTACCCCATTGGCAGATATTTTTTCTTGTTTTAAGCAAAAACCAACAAAATTCTGATCATTTTTTCAGTAAACAAGCCTTAATATCTTTTTGATTTTGCATCAAGTAAACGTATAAAGAATGTTTAGATATTTATACTATAAAAATGACAAAAATTGTAAAAGTAAAAAGTAAAAAATAATTTTTTTGCAGTGTATAAGTTGAACTAAATGAAAACTAGAAATATTTCTATGGGAATTAGCTGAAATAAAAAAAAGTATGTATATGTATATGTATATGTATATATATATATATATATATATATATATATATATACACACACACACACACACACACACACACAAACACATTTTATTTCAGTTAACTTTCATTTTATTTCAAGCAAAAAACAAAAGGTTTTAGTTTTCACTTTAGTTAACCACAATAACCCTAGGAACACTTACTTCTTCATGAGGAACTTGTTAATAGTCTTCTGTTTTCGCATGAACTGCACAATTAGCCTGTTCAAATACACAAATAAGGCACCACCAAACCCGCTGGCGATTCTGCAGAGAGAGTGACATCATGCATATTTATTATGAGTGGGATAAAAATGCTCATGAATAAATGAGTCATACTACAGTTCATTAGATGATTTTGTTTGTGCTCTCATCAAATATCTGTTGGGTACAATGTGTCTAAAACAAACGCATTTTAACAATTAGCAGGAGACATTGACATTCAAGTAAACAGTGAGCAATAAAATAAAGTTCAGCAGAAACATACTGCAAGCAACAGAAGAAAAGACAATTAGCTTCAAAGACAAATGGATTAAAGTAGTAAACATGATTAAAGTAGTTAATCATGATTTTTTTTAAAAATGGAAATAATATGTCTTGATTTACATTATCTATCAATGAAGATTGGTCAATTGTTTTCCAGTTTTAAAGACAAACCTGACAAGATTTTTAAGGTTTACCATATACTTTTTAACTTTTTATTTACTAACTTTGATTCACTGTTACATTTGTTCACAGTTAAAGATGTTTAGATATTTTTAACGTACACCAGGACAAAAACACTGAGAAAGGAAAGAATTTTCTCACTGTTAAGAAAGAAATAAAAGAGGCTGAACTGACCCGATCACAGCAAACGCTGGAAGCTCTTGGAGGTCAAAGGGGAAGTCTAGTCTGAACCGCGTTTTAAAGAGAGCTGTGATCGTTTCTGAGAAAGAGAGAGAGGATTCCTTTAACTCTCAACATACAGACGTACATCACGTGTTTTCAATAACATATATACACACACGCACACAAACCTTCATCTCTGTTCCACACTGCCAGAACTCTAAAGATAAAGGCACTAAACGTAGCAGCAAAGAATCCACGCCAGTAGTTTCGTACGGCGAAAAACGTGGAGGTTACCTCAATGCTGAATAACACACCTGAAATGCACATATATAAAGTTATTAGCTTGATGGAAATTTCCCATGGTTTTTCCAATTTAGGAATGTTCTACATTTTTCAAACTTAGAAATTTTTTCTAAGTGTGTTCAAATATAGACATTTAAGTTTTTTTCCAAATTTACAAATGTTCTTCTGTAAACTTACAAACTTTCTGTTTTTAAAGATATTTTTGCACAAATTTTTGTTCAAATGTACAAAAAATTGTTCAAAAACTACAAACAACATTGTAACCTCTAGTGAAAACTGCATGAACTACATTTTTTTACATGTTTTTTTTTTTCAAATGTAGAATTGTTCTAAGGTTTTCAAACTTAGACATTTTCTGTGTTTTTAAATAGACATTTTGTAAGATTTTTTTTTCAAATTTACAGCAAATATTCAAAAGGTACAAATAATATTGTAACCCCTAGTTAAAACTGCATTAACTACATTACAGCTACGTTTTTTTTTTGTCAAATATAGAAATTCTTCTTTTTTTTTTCAAATTTAGAATTGTTCTAAGTTTTTCAAACTTAGAAATACAGTTTTTTTTATTTAGAAATGTTCTAAGTTTTTTGTTTCAAACTTAGAAATTTTCTGCATTTTCTGTTTTCTTTTGTAAGATTTTTTTCCAAATTTACAGCAAATATTCAAAAGGTACAAATAATATTGCAATCCCTAGTTAAAACTGCATTAACTACATTACAGCTAAGTTTTTTCAAATATAGAAATCCTTTTCTTTTTTAAATTTAGAATTGTTCTAAGTTTTTCAAACTTAGAGATTTTACGTGTTTTTACACAGACATTTTGTAAGATTTTTTCAAAATTGACAGCAAATATTCAAAAAGTACAAATAATATTGTAACTCCTAGTTAAAGCTGCTTTAACTACATTACAACTAAGTTTTTCAAACAGAACAATTCTAAATTTAAAAAAAAATGAAGTTTTTCAAACATAGAACATATATATATATATTTTTTTAAAGACAATTTCTAAGTTTTTTCAAATATAGAATATAGAAATATAGAAATGTTCAAATTGTCCTTTTTTAAATTTAGAAATGTTTTTTAAACAGACATTTTGTATTTTTTTTGTTTACAATAAATAAAACTCAATTAACTACATAGTAACCATACTTTTTTTGTCATTTTACATTAATTATTTAATGTTCATTTGAATGTTTTTTTTACTGTATGGGCACTAGACCATTCAAAACTGAATTGAAACACCTTTTTAAATTCGATTTTAA
Source organism: Labeo calbasu (assembly GCA_019740295.1). Lineage (NCBI taxonomy): Eukaryota > Metazoa > Chordata > Actinopteri > Cypriniformes > Cyprinidae > Labeo > Labeo calbasu. The sequence continues at coordinate 3,468 of JAHKKF010514073.1, read as the reverse complement.
TTCCTAAATCTGAATTGAACTAAATCTGAAAACTGAACACTAATTCAAATTTCACTTTAATTACATGGAATTATAATGCAATTCAGAAGAAATTTACAGCATATCACCGTGGTGAACAAACATTTTCCAAAATGCTTTAATTTTCTACAAAATCTTCAAAATTGAGCCAAAAAAACAAAGAGGAAGAGGAGACTTTACATGATCATAAATATTATTTGACATAAATGTTTATTATTAGCACACTTGTGTGGTTAAAACTTCAGATCAACAGATACAAATCAACAAATGCAAACTTTAAATGCAATATTTTTATGAAATTATCTGAAACATTTAAAGGTGTTGCATGGCAAAATAAAATACTTTTGATGGCTGTTAATTGTCTTGACAATTTTGATCTTATTTTAAAGAAATATGTCTGATTAGAGAATCAGTTACACAAGGTTATTTGGTTCTTCTAGTTTGGTTTCTCTTTGGGGACACTTTCAGAAATGTTATCCTAAATCAACACGAACGGTTCTGACCTCCAATAGGAGCAGCAAAGCAGCATCCGACCCCGACAGCACAGGCAGCCGCAAGCATCTCAGTGTTTCTGGACTCATTCTGTTCAACACACACACACACACAACAGACAATTTAATATGCAAAAGCAGACCACTTGACCCGTTGTTCAAAAACACACACACACACAAAAAACCCCAAAAAGCAGAAGTACATACACATCAGCACAATCCAGTACTGTTCAATACACCAACACAATCAAGCACAATAAAAAATCTAATCGCACAAAAACACACCATGTATCACACTATCTACAAACAGATACACACACACAAACATAAACACACACCTGTGTTTGGTAAATATATTCAGAGATGGATATCGCTGTTAGTTTTATCCTCACTAAAGGAAAACTTCATCAAGAGAAATGCAAAAATACATACATTTTAGGTTGATTTTGATTGATAACCCACCCACCCACACACACACACACGCGTAAAAAAAAAAAAAAAAACTTTCCAGGAAATTATCGGGTTTACAATTTACATTTGCGCATTCAGTGGATGATTTTATACTAAGTTTATCTTGTTTCGTGNCATCAAGAGAAATGCAAAAATACATACATTTTAGGTTGATTTTGATTGATAACCCACCCACCCACACACACACACACGCGTAAAAAAAAAAAAAAAAAACTTTCCAGGAAATTATCGGGTTTACAATTTACATTTGCGCATTCAGTGGATGATTTTATACTAAGTTTATCTTGTTTCGTGATGCACAATACTTGATATAAATTAAATATTTCTGCAATAAAAATTCAAAATTAAAATAACAAATGACAAGAACATTTGACTTGTATGAATCTATTCATTAGATACTTAAATAACAAAAATGGACTATAGATCAAATTTACACAAACGTTTTTTACTCAACAACAACAAAAAATGAATTAATTTGGTTGAAGATGGAAAAACACACACACACAATCTTTTGTAACATTTTTCCTCATAATGTTAAAGTTTCTTGCACCAAAATAGTTGCAACGTAGTTTTCGTACTAATAGTTTTTTTGTAATTCTTACATGAATAAAAAACAAAACAAACACAGTAATGTATTTTAAGAACCGATTAAAAAAATAATGTATAAATACTAGACCCAACATGGCAAAATCTTGACAGAAACCTTGCGAGATTCTTGGGAGAATTTGTTACTATTAGAGGAGTTTGCTTTAAATTGCAGGCTATGAAATTGTTTTAATTACCTCATAAATTCCACCAAAGAACGACATGAATTTGCAGAGAAGAGCAGCGCACAAACTGGCAATGTGCACAAAAGGACCCTACAGGACAAAAACACACACAAAGCTTGTGATAAATTCAAAACAAAGCAGGGATACTTTAAAAACACTAACACAAGTGAAAAAGTTTTGCTGGAGGAAAGGAGAGCAGGTAAATTACATCTCAAACTAAAAACATATATTAATTGTTTTAATCTGAGTGTGTTCACCTCCTTGCCCAGAGGCAACCCACTGCCAAGCGCGCAGGTCAGTCCAACGACTTTGGCCACAAATGTTTTTAATGTGAGATATTCCTTCAGCACCACTCCTCTGAGAATCGTCTTCATTTCTGGAATACCAGACCCTGAATGAGAGATAAACGCAGGAGACCACTGTTGAATTATGAAGAACAGCAGAAATCTTTCATGAGTGTGTGAATGTAAGCGTGTCTCACCAGCGGCCTGGGGTGCTACTATGTGTGTGAAGCCTGCAGAGAAACTGATGAGAACCACAGGGTATGTGACCCAAGCTAAATACTGCAGGATTACGTTACTGTCCAAACCACCGTACATCCACTTCTGTGCTGTAGAGAGAAGAATACACAAGGAGAAAATTACAGGGTGTATCTGCAACATCTTTAGGTACTTCAATTTCTACGCTTCTGAAATTGACTGATTTTCAAACTCTTTTTCTCAAAAGTTTAAAGTTTTCAAGCTTAGAAATGTTCACTGAATTTTTTTCAAACTTAAAAAATGTTCAAAGTTTTAAAACTATGAATATTTTTAAGTTTCAAAAACTTTGAACATTTCTAGGTTTCAAAACTTTGAACATTTATGAGTTTCAAAACAATTAAAATTTTGAAGTGTTTTTCTTTTTTCAAAATTAGAACTGTTCAAAGGTTTTGAAACTTAAAAATCTTCATAGTTTTAAAACTTTGAACATTTCTAAGTTTCAAAAACTGTGAAATGTTCATAGTTTTGAAACTTAAAAATCTTCATAACTTTGAAACTTAGAAATGTTAAAAGTTTCAAAACTATGAATATTTAAGTTTCAAAAACTTTACACATTTCTAAGTTTTAAAACTTTAAACATTTATGTGTTTCAGAACAATCAACATTTTGAAGTTTTTTTTTCAAAATTAGAAATGTTCATCGTTTTGAAACTTTGCTAATGAACATTTCAAAGTTTCTAAAACTTTAAGTCTAAAACATTTATAAATTTCTAAAATTTTTAAGTTGGGAAACTAAACATTTCTGATTTTAAAAAAACTTTTCTGTTTCAAAAACTGAAATGTTCAGTTTTTAAACTTAAAAATCTTTATAACTTTGAAACTTAGAAATGTTCAAAGTTTTTTTTAAAAATCAGAAATGTTCAGTTTCTTCAAACTTAAAAATTTTAGAAATTTATAAATGTTTTAAACTCAGAGTTTTAGAAACTTAGAAATGTTCATAGATTTGAAACTTAGAAATATTCATAGTTTTGAAACCTAATCTTCATAACCTAAAGTTTTTTTTAATCAGAAATGTTTAGTTTTTCAAACTTCAAAATGTTCAAAAAAATTTCAAACTTTTTGAAATGTATAAATGTTTTAGACTCAAAGTTTTAGAAACTTAGAAGTGTTCATAGTTTTGAAACTTAAAAATGTTCCTAACTTTGAAACTTTAAAATGTTCAGTATTTTTTATTAGAAAT
>JAHKKF010514072.1:0-12843 GCA_019740295.1 Labeo calbasu | reverse complement strand
CCACTTGTAAACCACGGATTGTTGAATTGTTGTATTGTGATTATTTCGTTGTATTCCTAGTTCCTGCTCCGAGTTCCTTGTTCCCTGTGTTTTGTTTTTGTTTCCCTCGACTGATCGCTGCCTGCCTTTTGATTATCGCTCGTCTTTATGGACTATTCTCTCGTCTAGCCTTCGACATTCCTGTTTACTGTTGTTTGACCCTGCCTGCACGACCATGTATCTGTCTCGTCCATATAATAAAAGCTCGCATATGGATCCGCTCGCCTCTCGTCATTCACTCCTCGTAACACTACCAAAATAAATGTTGGTAACTGCAGTTTGACTAAAAGTAATGACTTAAAGTTGACAAAAATGCAATGACTTTTCATCAACTAAAACTAGACTAAAACTATAAAAAACTCAAATGACTAAAATGTGAGTAAGACTATTAAGCATTTTAGTCTCAAGATAAAGACTAAGACTAAATCAAAAATGCCTGTCAAAATTAACACTGCGTAAGTGGTAAAGCGAGCAACTAGTGTTTTTTGATGCGAACGACCTGAGTTTGCATCCGCCTATTGCCGAAATTGTACTTCTGCCTTTTCACATCTCATTTTACATCAGAAAAGAATTTGTATTCAATAAAAATGAAAGTGAAGTAAATAATCTAAAAGTTTGAATAAATAAAGTTTGTTAGGTGTATCTGAGCAGCAGATACGTTCAGATGCTTTGTTTATTTTGCTGTGTTTCGGGAGCGCAGCAGGCGCGAGTAACTAGTGAAAACGAAAAAGTGGGTCCTGTCCCACCCACATTCAATGGTTCCGACACCCATGCCAAAGTCTAATGATCCAGCGGGCCATACTAAAAGACACTGCGGGCCATATACGTTTCTGCCGGCCGCCCGTTCCCCATCCCTGGTTTAGATCTCTGGGCCGACCGTTTCATTATTTCAATGTTCTTAGCTTCAAGGAATTGCTTTACCTATTTTGCAGTGAGATGAAAATTGTCTTGCATGAAAATTGCAGGCTGACTGGAGGATGCTTTTAGAGAAGGAAATGCATGTTGCTGAAGGAGGTTCAGCATTTGCATTCACCCTGCCATATATATGTATAAGAGGCCCAAACCATGACACTTCCTCCTCCACCTTTTGCTGACTTCTTTACACACTCAGGGTTCAGTCTTTCATCAGTTTAACACTGAACAAAATGTTTCCCATCTGACCCTGCTCTCATCACTAAAGCAAACTTTGGACCAGTTGTCCTTTCTCCACACAACATGCTTCTCAGCAAAAGTGAGCTTACCTCTTTTTTTTTTGCACTTTCAGTCCGACTTCTCTTTGACATGACGAAACAGATCCTTACCATGTTCAGCTGCAATTCCAGCTGCAGTACTGAACCGATTCCCTATTGAGAGTCTCTGCATTATCCTGTCTTCGCGTGTATAGCCTTTTTGGGGGACTTGAATGAATTTCATTCATGTCATTGCAAAGGTGCAATATTTGAGAAATCATAGATTTGGAATGCCCAACTTGCACTAAATGAAATGGTCTTCCCTTTGTGGACATGTGGATAACCTCCTGTCACAGGGTTTCAGTCACGTTAGAGCAGCCGCCAACTTTCAATCTCAGTGAAAATTGGTGGAATGCTGGCAGTTAAATAGGGTTTGTCAAATGAATAAGGAAAGTAGTACCAGGTGCCAGATAACACCAATAACTTGGAGGTATCTGTAAGTGTTCTCTAATTTTGATCAGTTCTTTTACAAATATCTCATTTAAGGATTTTACACTGTGCTTCCGAATACAATATATGAAATATGCCTAAAAAATGGGTAGGTGGCCTTAAAAGAGGCCAGTAGTGTTATATATAAAAAACTAAATATAAATTGTATAATTTATTTTTATTATTCTTCCTTACCATGTGGCCTTGGTTACATCAGCCGAAAAATGTGTTTCAGAGGTGGAGAAAGCTATTACATTTTGTCATTAGTATACTGCAAAATTCCTTCTTGTAACTGCAATCTTACATTTTGCAAATGCGACTTGTCAAGCGACTTAAAAAAGCAATTACAGATTGCTCATTTGGGCCAGTTTTACAGGATTGCACCAGTTCTCCATTCTGTCTGCCCTTCTCATTAAAAATGATTTGTAGAGGGTATGTTTTTCTGAGCAGCTCCCTGTGCTAAACCTTTAGTTTCTGCTGTCTATCTTGCAAAAAACTACTCAGCAACTCGTAGCTGAAGGGATGGATATTATGTTAACAGCAGCATACCACTAATGCTTGAGGTGTTTGAATTCATGAATGTTTTGTTATTTTGTTAAGTAGAAGTGTGAATGTGGTGTACCCTGTTAATGCATGTTGTGCAACTGTGTGTTTGTTATATGTAATCTGTTCCCTACAAATTATGTTACACTCAGGACATCCTACTGGATGTGGGATGTCCGGCACAATGTCCACACTTACTGACGTATTTCCTCCACTCATACACAAGCACACACTCTCATTTACACACACCAACTCACGGCTGACACCTCGCTGTAACAAAGTCACTCACCAACTCGAAGCACAAAGTCATTGTAGGACTGGTAGTTGATCGCATCCAATACGTCAAACATCTCAACGGCAAAATCAGCCACTGTGCAAAGGTGCGCAGAAATGGACTTCTTTACCTATTCAAGGAGAACATTTTTGAGAGAAAACAGAAAGACATTATTCATATAATACCACCATAATTGTTCTGAGATGAGTAATTGTTGGATGATTTTATGATCATAATATTAGAATATTTCTGCCAAAAAAAAAAAAAAAATAAAACAAAGTTCTGTCACCAATTATTTTGGCAATCGAGTAGTCAAAAGCAGACAATAATTATTAATAATAATTACTACAATAAACAATTATTCTGACGATTAATACAGTTTTTTTTGTAAATAAGCTAACAATAGCCTTTAAAATTACTTAAAATAATAATTAGTTCAAATAAAGTATTAAAAGCAAGTAACCATGTGGTTTAATTGAATAAAATTGTTAAAATACATAATGTATTATAAACAATATAACTAATGTATATTATGCATTATAATATATGCCTGCAGAGGGCGGCAACGGCCTGACGATTTTTTTACCTTTACTGCACGATCTAATCCTTGTTTAATATTGACAAAACAACATTTAAGTCAAATGTCCACTTAACCTTTAATATTTTGTCCTTTCTTTACGTCAGAAATGCTACAACCACTGTAATTTCTTGAATATCTGGACATCAAAACGTGTAAACTCAGAGTGAGGGTTTGAGCTTTTATTTTGAAATCACGATGAACAGCTAGCATATCATAAAGATAATGGTGTATTCTCCTGTGTTTGCGTAGGTTTATAAATGATTTACCTTACAAATCTGATGAAACAGCGCATGTCCCGTTCCCAGATGAACGTTATAATAAACCCAAACTCACAGAAATGGAGTTTGAGACGCTCCACGCATGTAAATGATAACAGTTTGAGTGGAGCCGCATTTACTGTGAACAGAGGCGCATTGAGACACACGTACACAACCTACACGTATGTAAATATTTATTTGATCGAATCGTAGCGTTTGTGAATTCACAATAGCTTTATGTTTTATTATGATTTTTAAATGGATTTAATATATCATGCAGCCTTGGAAAACAGTCTAATAATGCGTTTCAGTGATTCACTTCTGTGGAATGCGCCACTTCCCCTATTTTGCCAGTTACTCAACATGGGCAGATTGCAGTCAAATATTATTATTATTATTTTTAAATCGAGTACTCAGATTGAATTGAGGAATTGAGACAGCCCTACATCATTTACTTAACTGTTTTGAAACACAAAAGAAGGTATTTTTAAGAATGCTTGCCCTAACAACGTAGCATAGTGACGACCATGAAGCTGTCAAGCTCCATAACAGACAAAAAAAAAAAACACTATAAAACTAGTTTATTCTAGATCCCTCCAAGTTTACTTAAGTCATATGATAGCTTTGTGTCGAAACAGACTGGTATTGTTCCTCTGCCATAAATGATGTCAAACTGGTTATCGTGTGTCTTGTAAGTTTAAATATGAGGAAGTGCAAATGGGATTTCAGGGTCACTTGCTTTTGGTGTATGGAAAAGAGAAGCTTAGACATTCTGAACATCTTTGTTTATGTTCCATAGAGGAATTCTGGAGGTTTAAAGTGACATGAGGGTGAATACATGATGACAGAACATCATTTAATATCACTAATCAGCAATCTGAGGTTTAAAGGGATAGTTTACCTAAAATTCTGTCGTCACTTAGTCACCCTCATGTTGTTCCAAACGTGTAGGACTGTTTTTTTTCCCTGTGGAACTTAACGGTATTTTGACAAATGTCTTTTGGAAGTCAATGGTTTGTTTCCCAGCATTCTTCAAAATATCTTCTTCAATGTTCCACAGAAGAAAGAAATGCATACAGGTTTGGAATGACTTACAGATGAGTAAATGATGACAGAATTGTCATTTTCATGTAAACTATCCCTTTAATTAAGCTGTGGGCTGTGTTTATGTTAGCTTTAGGGTTAGGAGAAAATATCATTAGCTCGGTATAAAAATAACTGAAGTCACTGGAAAGTGTCCACTATGACAGAAAAACAAACACGCACGTGTGTTTGCATTTGATATTAGTTTTGCTTTCAAAGCAGTGGCAGGTTTGAGTGGTGCCATGACATGATTTTCATCTTTCAAGGCCAAATGCAAATACACCCAAACTGAGATTAGCTTGAAAAAACAGACACACGCCCGCACACGCGCACACACAAGTTTCCTCTTAATACGCTTACTTCTGAAGACCTCACAAACACAGGACATGGACTTATTTGATTAATTGTATTGTAAAATATCTAAACTTAAAAATAAATGATAAGAATAATAACTTTATATATTTAAAATATATTAAAACAGAAAAGAGTTATTTTAAATTGTAATAATATATCACAATATTACGGATTTTTGGACTGTATTTTCAAATGAATGCAGCCTGGTAAACGTTAAAAAATCTTTTTGCTTCTCAAATAATATATATTGTTCGAAAAGATAATTTTACTGGGAAACAAGGCAAAAATTCTGATTGAGAAAATGATTTCTGTGGTGTTTACACACATACACACACAAACTCTGTGTACCTTGGATCCCGCAGTGGGAACGAGTCCGACCGCAGCCATGTAAGTACTGCCAATAGTTTTGATCTTCTCAATGTCTCTGTAGCATTCCTTGTCCATCAGCTAGACATAGAAAGACAGAGAGAGAGATGGTGTGATGGAGAAATAAATGAAGCCTTGAGTGGGATTAAGGTAAATCACACACTGAGCCAAAGCATACATATCTCGGGCTGGGAGACAAGAAATTCTCACCGCATCAAAGTCGGCGATGATCTCGTTTAGCAGCCGGAGGCATTCCACACCCATGTTGTTTCCATCCAGCTCAATGTAGAAGTCATTAAAGTTGGGGATGGAGGCGAACAGGACGCCCACCTGAGAGTAAGACTGATAATACAGGTCCTGGAACAGTGAAAGAGCAAGAAAGGAAAGAGGCATGAGACCCTCAGGGGACGATACCACTGATCCAGGCTGAGCTGGAAATCTAACAGCGGTTAGAGAAGGTAAGCCTACGGTAATTAGTCACGACACACAACGCTCATGAATTTGACAAAGTTTACTTCGGGCAATATTAAAAGGCAGAGTACATTAGATTGACCCGTCCATCTCAAATCAAAGATACAACAGCATCACAGTAGTTCATACCCCCATAAAATGGGGGTTTTCTTGCTGTTCTGAAATAAAAATAGAAGGATTTGATTTACTACGTAGACATATCGGCCACGTACACGCTGCAAAGTTTTGGGAGTGACAACCGCATTTAAATACAGAAGCGACTCCCTTTAATTATCACTCTACAGAATATGTATGGAGTTGAGAAGTCACTCCCAAAATTATGATTTGGACATAACCATAGCAACAATTTGGCGTCTTATGGCTGTAAACAAGAAACATGCCACCTAAATTTACCAAACTAATATTAGCATTTACATGCATGTTTGAGATTAGTCTGACTAATTTGACAATAAAAAAGCAATAATTTGTCATTTTAAATGTCAAATAAATGCTTTCATCTGGCTGAAATCACATACAGAAGTTAGTCTGTTTACACTACCATTCAAAGGTTTAGGGTCGGTAGGATCTTTGAATGTTTTGAACGAAGTCTCTTAATCATAAATACAGTAAAAATAATAATATTGTAAAACATTACTACAACTTAAAATAAAATGTGAAACTTATTTTAAAAAATGTAAATGAAAAATAAAAATATCTACAGAAATGTATTATTTTAATAATATAATATAATAATACATACATATAATATTAATAATAACAATTTTACTTTTTTTTTTTCTGTGGTGAATTTTCATCAGCCATTTCTTTAGTGGGTTTTTTTTGTGTAACATGACCCTAAATGAATATCGTAAAATATTATTACAATTTTTATTACAATTTTAAATAAAACTTAAAACTTGTAAACATGTAAATTATTTTTTTTTTATAAAAATAAAATCTCTCTCTCTCTCTCTATACACGCACATATAAAAATAGAGATTTCTTTCATTCTTTTTTCTTTCTTTCTTTCTTTCTTTCTTTCTTTCTATTGTTATTATTATTATTATTATTATTATTATTATTATTATTATTATTATTATTATTATTACATTTTTTTCCCTGTGGTGACAAAAATGAATTTTCATCAGCCATTTTAAATATTACTTTAAAATTCTTTATTTATTAAAAAAAATATTAAAATATTTTAATATTAATATATATATATATATATATATATATATATTATGAATTTTAAAATATTATTACAATTTAAAATTAAATGTAAAACTTATTTTAAAAATGTAAATAAAAAATAAAAATTGTAATAAATAAATAAAAACTCTCTCTGTCTCTCTATACACACATATATAAAAATAGATTTATTTATTTATTTATTTATTATTATTATTATTATCACTTTTTAATTTTTTTTTGCCTGTGGTAGCAAAACTGAATTTTCATCTGCCATTTCAAATGTTATTTTAAAATTCTTTCTTTATTTAAAAAATATTAACATATATTAATATTAAAATATCAATATTAAAATATTTTTATTTTAAAATATATATTTTTTTATGAATGTTAAAATATTATTACAATTTAAAAAAATTGTTAAACTTATTTTAAAAATGTACAAAATGAAACAATTTTTTATTTTAATATAATAAAAAAATACTAAAATATAAAATACACTTTTTTTCTGTGGTGACAAAACTTAATTTTCATCAGCCATTTCTCTAGTTTGTGTGTGTCACATGACCCTTCAGAAATCATCATTATTATTATTATCATTATAATCATTCTTATTATCGGTGCTGAAAATTGTGTTTGTGCCTCATTATACAAATACATTTTTCAGGACTCTTTCATAAAAAGAGTTCAAAGTTCGAAATAAAAATCCTTTGTAAAATTTTAAATGTCTTTACTGAAACTTTTGACCAATTTAAGCATCCTTGCTAATTAAAAGTATTAATTTCTTGAAAAAAAAAAAAGACTGATCCCAAACTTTGGGACATTCAAATGTCTTGTGCTTTTATCATGAGTCAGAAAGGGGGTTAAAATTTGTCACGTAAAAATTAAATTGTTTTGGTGCAAAAAAATATGACTAACATCATGAGTAGACTTGATGGAACAGTTGTACACTTTTTCCAAGCCGTCGTTATAGTAAAAAAAGATTCATCAAGCAAACATTCCAGTGATGTTTGCATCTTGTGTGTACTTTTGTGTATGTGTCCGAGAGTTTGACTTCCTCATGCTACTGTTTACAATATAATTCCATGCTCAGGAGAGGATGCTTGCTTCAGAGCTGCTGCAACAGATTTCAGGATGTCTGATTGCATCAATTCCTGTGAAGGATCTTGGACAGGAAAAGAGGCAAGCAGCATGTGTTGAGCATGCAGCAAACATACAAAAAACATAACAAAACGCATAACGGGAGTGTAATCACACATTCATTGTGTTCATAAGGCCTCACAATGAAGCCTGGCAGTCAGATCACAAAGCCAGACGGAGCGGCTGAGCATTTACACTACACACAATCGCAATGTTATCTCATTTGCATGATCAAAACACACGCTATCATCAAAGCATCTGTGCTGACCTCTCACCTAATTAACAGCTGGATCGTAACAACATTGCCATAAAGTGGTGACTTTGAGAACTGCAATATCTGACAAACCCCAACAGACCCCAATACCCCACGTCACTCCATCTGAATATGCTATTTGGCTTAGAAATGTGTTACGTTAATTGGCATCTCATGATGTATTTCTCTGTGATATGAAAATAAAATCTGACCATGTTTCGCGGGTTGGACAGCAGAAAGTGTTGAGCTACATGTGCAGGCAGAAGGTTAAACAGAATCCTCTTATTGTCCAACTTCACTCTCTCCATGTCATCTCTCTCCTCCGCAGCCTGCGAACGAAACACACAAATTGACATATTAACTGTATACTAATTCTAGCTGTGTTACTTCTACAGATTTTAGATTTTAGAGAGTTTAGCAATAAAAATATTTTGTGTTTATATAGAATTACATTCTGAAATCAAAACATCCACTAGAGGGCACTGTTACTGTTGAAAAAGCTCGCTATCACAGTGCTTAACCAAGATATTCCACTATTAAATGTTGGATTTTCTGTTGAAAATATACACTACTGGTCAAAAAAGTTTGGTGTGATGCTGGCATTACCTACATTATCGGAACCAAATGTCCCTACAAGTATAATAATACCATTTTTGTTGTTGTTGTTGTTTTGTTTTGGTCCCCATGAGGAAACAAGCTTATGAATCAAACAGAATGTTTCTTTGAAAATCTAAAAACGAAGAAAGTTCTTTGTTTTTCCCTTACACTATTACTATTATTACAAATCATTTGGTCAAATTATTCCTACACTTGCCATTTTTGAGTGTAATATGCAACAGACAGTCAATGAACAGCTTGTGGGTGATCTGTGGGCATGTGGCCTGAGGCTGAGACTACTTACATACAGGCACAGACTAAATCTGTGGACTTTTTTGCATATTCTGAACTGATTTTTGGGGAACACTTCTGTCAAATATGTTAAGCAGAGCTGATATACTTAAAGGGTTAGTTCACCCAAAAATGAAAATTCTGTCATTAATTACTCACTGTCATGTGGTTCCAAACCCGTAAGACCTTCATTCATCTTTGGAACACAAATTAAGATACTTTTGATGAAATCCGAGAGCTTTCTGACCCTGCATAGACAGCAAGGCAACTGACACATTTAAGGCCCGGAAAGACAGTAGGAACATTGTTAAAAAATAGTCCATGTGACATCACTGGTTCAACCGTAATGGTATGAAGCTACAAGAATACTTTTTGTGTGCAAACAAAACAAAAACAGCGACTTTATTCAATAATTTCTTCTCTCCGTGTCAGTCTTCGTCACATGTTCACAGGCCTCGAACATGGTAGTTGCACTGCTGTCTATGTAGGGTAGAGCCCTTCACGGGCCTTAAATCTAGGCCCTAGCCCAGCCCTGGCCCGAGGCCCTGTCCGACAGCTTATTAGAATTCTCGGCCCAAATCCGACCCGAGCACATCTTGTTTCCCCCATTTCTCTCAAAACAGCTTATACTCCTGTTTCAGCTATTAAAATAGTTCAGTTTTATAAGTAATGGCAAAGTGATTATATTTCATTTCAGTATTTTGAGTTAGTTTAGAAAATTTTTTAGCATTTTTTGTTTTTTTAAAGTAGTGACCAAGTGGCCAGCAGCAGACAGCGAGGTGATCATAGCATATGTTTGATCAAATTTAGCCTTCTCAAATCATCACGACTTACCTAAAATAAAATCTATAGATATAGAACAGCTCAAGCATATCACAATGTTAGTTTAAACGTTTAGCCTATATAAATCGTTTGCACGCTTTACAGGGCATGGAGGTGCCAGGACAATCACTTGCATTGGGAACATCTTAAAATACGCCGTCATTTTTGCTCGTAAAGGTAAGAGTAATACATTGTTTGGAACTTTAAAGGGTCAACTTTATTTGTGTGCACTCACGATATCAACAAAACGTGCTTTTATAAAATAAGGATGCGCTTTCTGCAGGTTCCGTCTTGAGGAGGATCGCTTCTCAAAAACTCAGCAAATACTTGCCTCACAGACTTGATAAATATAGAAAAGCTTTGAATAACTACTTTAAAATGAAATAATTCAAATCGAAAACAGAAACTCTTTTATTCTAAAATCCATAAAGATGCATAAAGGCTCTAAAGGCGTGAGGAGATGGTGAGTCAGGATCATCAACCTCATTTTTGCAACACTGACTCAGAAAACACTAATTTATTATTAAATAATAATTTAAATATCTCCTTACTATTTCCCCCTGACACATTCATGGTAATTACTTTTGCCGGTGCTTTGTAGAAAGCTGTAGCCTATTGTGTGTACTTGAACGCGGAACTCTTTCAGCTGTACTGAAGGCATGTTCGATGCTGCTGGCGGGGACACTAAACACTGTCTGAGCCGCTCTTGGAACAGATTCTCACTATCAACTCGTCACAAATTGATGCTTGGTCAGGACCCCTTGGCGGCACTTTCTGACGCAGTGTACTCCTTTAGCGTCATTTTTTGACGTGCAGGGTCCTCCACTGCTTTAAATAAGAGACCTTTGGTGTGAACACATTCTAACTCCCAACTCGTCACATATTGACGCTTAGTCAGGACCCCTTGGCATTACTTTTTGACGTACAGGGTACCCGTTTAGCGTAATTTTTTGACGTGCAGGGTTCTTCAGTGCTTTAAATAAGAAATATTTGGCATCAATATCCTGACATGAAAGGCATTGGGAATTTTATCATCATGATTAAATTATATATTGAGTAATACTTTTGCCATTATTACATATATGTTGGGTTGTGTATGTTTTTTTTTTCAATGTAAACAGTCAAAACAATTATTTTTACATCACACTATTTACACTTTTATGAGCACATAACCCAACCCCTGCCACTAAACCTAACCATTTGTCAATATAAAACACAGGCAGATACAACTACAGTCATAATTTATTTAAAAATTATTAACATCCCAAGTCTTCCAAGGCAAAACGAGCGATTTCTGAGAGGAATAGACGCGATCGCCGTCTCTATCCACCGTACAGCTCATCCTGTGTGCAGTCTGTGCACAAATTTAAAAACTGAAGTGTTACGTCAGCTTTGGTTGTAAAATGCCATTAGCTCTTGTGTGTCTCATGACCAACTGCGTCATGCCAAACAAGTTCGGGAGTATCTTTTTGAATGTGAGATGTGTGGGAGTAAGTTCATTTTCAGCGATTAAAACCTTATGATTTACTCTGTTCTTCGCATTAAGATATCGGAGGACTTGGAATGCAACGTGACTTGTTTTATACTGCTTTTTATGGTCACTTTTTGCAATAAATACCTGTCACTGTACTTTTATTTGCCTGGTGCATGTTTTATATTTTCAGAAGTGGGTAGATTCAGGTGCTCCAAAATATCTATTAAAGTATGAATTTATATAAAATGATT
This sequence comes from Labeo calbasu, assembly GCA_019740295.1. Lineage (NCBI taxonomy): Eukaryota > Metazoa > Chordata > Actinopteri > Cypriniformes > Cyprinidae > Labeo > Labeo calbasu. The sequence continues at coordinate 1,220 of JAHKKF010514072.1, read as the reverse complement.
TTTGCAAATGCATGCAAACCATTAAATGTGACCCTGGACCACAAAACCAGTCTTAATAGTATGGGTATATTAGTAGCAATAGCCAACAATRCATTGTATGTCAAAATTATAGATTTTTCTTTTACACCAAAAATTATTAGGATATTACATAAAGATCATGTTCCATGAAAATATTTTGTAAATTTCCTACTGTAAATATATCAAAACTTAATTTTTGATTAGTAATATGCATTGCTAAGAACTTCATTTAGACAACTTTAAAGGCGATTTTGATTTTTTTGCACCCTCAGATTGCAGACTGCAGAAGAAAGCTTATTTATTCAGCTTTTGGATTATGTATAAATCTCAATTTAAAAAACAAAATATGCTTATGACTGGTTTTATGGTCCAGGGTCACAAATATGATGCATAATGCAACTACAACTAGAAGCAATGGAGGACCCTGCATGTCCAAAAGTGACGCTAAAGGGGTACCCTGTTCTGTGAAGCTAAGGGGACCTGACCAAGCATCAATATGTCACGAGTTGGGAGCGAGAAGGTGTTGACTTTTTACAGTCATTGTAACAAGGTCTTGTGTTGTTTCCACCAGCGTTCAAATTATTATTTTATTTTTTTTTTCAGATTTTTTTCACCATAATTGATCGATGTCTAAAGTATAAAAATACGGAAAAGCCTAAAACAGGCCTGATGCCCGGCCCGCGTCTGAGCTATGATGTGAAAATTAGGCTGAAGCCCGGTCCCCTTGGGCCTGGGCTGAAATGCAGGGCAATAATGCAGGGTCACAAAGCTCTCGGATTCCATCAAAAATATCGTAATTTGTGTTCTGAAGATGAACGAAGGTCTTACGGGTATGGAACGACATGAGGGTAAATAATTAATGACAGAATTTTTTATTTCTGGGGTGAACTACCCCTTTAATAATCTTTTAAAGAGCAAAAGTATGCATAGAACTGTCAAGTTTTGCTCATATAGATTCTGTGTGAGCCCATTGTACACACACACACACACAAAGAAACAAAAATAAAACTCTAATGTGTGGACATACACACAAATGCACTTACCTGGGTGGCCCAGAGGTAGTCCAGTCTGAGTTTGAGATCCAGTTGTCTGCAATGAAGCACCAGAGCTCCAGAAAACAAAAGCATTGCCAGAACCGGGTCATAGCCATGTGTGTGAAAGAATCCACCTCTACACACACAATGACATCGATCAGATTATCA
>JAHKKF010514070.1:0-26402 GCA_019740295.1 Labeo calbasu | reverse complement strand
GGGCATCCCTGTGAAACGGCCAGTCCCTCCAGTGCTCTTAGGAGAGCTTCCAGGTCCACTAGGACCTGCTGTAGGTGCTGGGCTGGTGGCACCTGCAGCCTCAGTTGCAGGTAGCTCAAGTGAACGATGACAGAAGTGAGACCATCAATGGGGGTGTCAGTGTCAGGGCCAATTTCAATCTCTGGAGACATCTGGAAGTGCTGTAAAGACAGATTTACAGTCAGAAATGTGGTGAATTTACAAATATGTTTGTGCAAAAATGAATATATTCTTGAAATAATAAATAAGAATTACTAACATAAATAATATTTTTATTTTTAAATAAATATATTTGAAATATATATTTTAATTATATTTCTGTATAATAAAGTAATTTTCTTGTGCTTGTCTTATGTTTTATGTTTTTTGAAGAAAAAGAAGGCTCTTTTGCTCACTACGCCTGCAAAAAGTATAACAAAAACAGTAAAAATATTTTTACTGTTTAAAATAATTGTTTTCTATTTCTAAATATATATTTTAAATGTAATTTATTCCTGTGATTTCAAAGCTGAATTTTTAGCATCATTACTCCAGTCAAATGATTCTTCAGAAATCAATCTAATATTCTGATTTTCTGTTCAAAAAAAACATTTATTCTTATTATAATTTTAAAAACAGTTGAGCAGAATTTTTTCGTTTCTTTGATTAATAGAAAGTTCAGAAGAACAGCATTTATCTGAAATAGAAGTTCTTTTGAAACATAAATGTCTTTATCATCACTTTTGATCAATTTAAAGCATCCTTGCTAAAAAAAAGTATTAATTTCTATAATGTCTTTTAGTAAAAAAATAGAAAACAGTATTATACTGACACCAAGCTTTTAAATGGTATAGTGCTAATGTTACAAAAACTTTTTATTTCTGATAAATGTTGATCTTTTTATTCATCAAAAAATCCTGAAAAAATGTACTCAGCTATTTTAAATATTGATAATAATAAAAATGTTTCTTGAACAGCAAATCAGCATATGACTGATTTCTGAAGGATCATGTGACAATGAAGACTGGAGTAATGATGTTAAAATGTAGCTTTGATCACAGAAATAAATTACATTTTAAAATATATTTAAAAAGAAAAAAGTTATTTTAAATAGTAAAAATATTTTAAATTTGTACCGTTTTTGCTGTACCTCGGATCAAATAAATGCAGGCTTGGTGAGCAGAAGACACTTCTTTAAAAAACATTTAAAAATCTTACTGTTCAAAAACTGGTAGTGTACGCTACCAAAAGTTGAACTGAATGCCAAAAATTTAAATGTTTTTAATTTTTTTTTTAACTCATTAGGCTATGAAATACTGCATCCAAAATGATTTTAACATAAAAAACAGACTGATAAAAACCTAAGAATTTCTATTGACCTGTGCTACAGTACATTAATACGTCTTAAATTGGAGTTTACATTAATTAAACATTTAAAACACACACATACACAAACTTAAATCAAGCTATATGCGCCTTTTAGAATTATAGTTTACCAAAGTCATAACCGTCGTTATTCACCCTCATGTCATTCCAAACCTGCCATTCCTAAACTTCTGTGAAGTACGAGAATTTTTATCAAAGTTGTTTAAACTTCAACATGCTTAAAATAAATTATTTTGTGTTCGCCAGAAGAAAGAAAGTCATACTGGTTTGGAATAACATGAGGGTGAGTAAATGAATATTGAACATTTACCTCATCCTTGATTTTTTTAATTCTGGTCATGATAGTTCGGGCCATAATTCGGATCCTCTCCTCCGTAGCTGTGGGTCGGCTGACGCTAACGGCCACCAGGGCTGTTATTAAGAAGCAAAAGATCAGGGAAGACTGCATCTTTCTGCAAAGAAATAAAACACATTGCCATATTTCACGTTTAGCCGTGTGCAGATAAAATAGATAGTAATAGATAAAATAGAAAAAAAAATAACAGTTAACCTGTTGAGTACAGTGTGATTAAAAAATTCAACTATAACAAAAATTAATATTTCTTATCAGTCTCACTGTTATAAAGGTCACACTGTGATGGACAAGAGTGTTTGTGTGAATGAGTGAATGAGTGCTTACCTCTGGAGTGTTGATGTGCATATTGAGAAACTCAAGCAGGAATCTCCCTTTTATAGCTGTGGATGATTGACTCATTGCCCCAGTGAATCACCCTGCACCGGTCTAGTCTGGTTCGCCCTTGTCGTCCACCATTAAAGCCTGTAGAAGACCCCTTCCACATGTTCTGGTTCAAGACACCAGGGGCCCCAGGTAAGGACACTTCCAGTAAAGTTGTGGTTAATACATTGTGATAAATGACAACTGAGTCTGCTGTTCTCTTTTTAATGGTTATATGGCTAGTGTGTCAGTTTTGTTTTTGATATTATGGGTCTTAAATAACATTTAGACAAGTTTTACAAGTGTTTGTTATAAGTTCAAAGCACTTGACACACACAAATGGTTTCAATTTTTGTTTCAACTCTGAAACCTCACAGTTTTCACACTAATATTTGTCTTTGTAAGTTAGATAAGCAGCCAAAAATAGTCTAACAGTAATAGTCTATAACATCCATCATGGTTAAAGTCATTTATAGATAAACAAACACATTCAAGAAAATAAATGTACACTGTAAACAACAACAACAACAAAAAAAAAAAAACATTTGTTGAGTCAACTTAAAATAATTTGTTACACTACAGACTTAAAATTATAAGTTCAGTAAACTCAAATAAGTTTAGTCAACTTGAAATGATAAGTTGTACTAAGTGAAAACTTACTATTTGGTTTGTTACACTTAAAAGCTGAGCTTGTTACCCAGATGCCTTAAAGTTTTAAGTTGAATAAACTTAATTGAGTTGACAGAACTTAAAATTTTAAGTTGAATCAACTAATTGTTTTTACAGTGTGGTTATGTATATGTATTTGATATTATAGTCTTTGTAACAGACTGTTCTACGTGGAATAAACATTTTAGCATGGATACAGTCAATAAATGTTGTATTGATATTCTATATTCACTCATTTGTTTATAATGTGAGTCTAAGGATGTTTCAGAACGTTTTTTTATGAAAGGATCTACAGTTATACAAAGGGGGAAAGGAACTAAATGGACAAATTTAAGTTAATATTAACTGCTTATGAAATATTGATGGACTTTTGAGTATATTGTAAGTCACTAAATTATTCACTGTAGATAAAATAATGTGTGATAATGACCACACGTGAGTTAAATTGAAAAGGAAGGAAAAATCTCTCATCTTATTTCTCTCATCTTAGTGTTGTTAAAAGGCCTAGTTTAAAAACATACACTACTGTACTTCAAATGGATCTGCAGTGCTTGAGGAAAAACTAGGCCTTGTGACTTTCTTGTGTTGTAAACATGAACAGTAAGAAAGGCTGTATCTGAAAGCTTAGGCAACTGACTGCCTCGCTGCCATATTAGTCAATGACTTTGCAGGCAGCATTTGCACATGAAGGTACATCCTGAAACCAGTTTTGAACAGGCAGCATAATAACACAGTAATTACACATGAAATGACCACCAGCCATAACTTCTCTAACTTTACTGTTACAGAATTAAATGCGTAGGATAGTGGCTTTTCATAGATAGTGAGGGACACATCTATGCTGCCATAAAAAAATCAGATGAAGGTATTTTAGTAGACAGGATGTGACATGATCATACCTTGTTCCTACCTCCCTCAATCCGTATGCTGCCTGTGGAGCTTTCGGATACAGACGGGACAGTCAAAATAGATTCACAAAATTACACAAGGTGAATATAATATCACTGGCTGGTGACTAACACATTACAAATAACAACTGTGTTGGCGCCAATAACCTTGTGGTTAGTGCGTCGACATATAGCGCAACTGCGCTCGCGGCGACCTGAGTTCGATTCCCGCCTTGAGGTCCTTTGCTGATCCTGCTCCGCTCTTTCCTGTCATCTCTACTGTTCTATCACAATAAAAAGCCCCCAAAAATCAAAACTGCAATTTAGTAGGCACACTACATGGATGTTTTTATGGTCAGAATGTGTTGTTTGTGACTATTTCAATAAATTACTTAATGACTTCATTAAAAAAAGATTTATTTTTATTACGTAGTGAGTGTTATGTATCATTAAATATGAGGTAGCATGTTACCCGAGGGTCTCGCGGCCAGTTTATTTTAATAATAATATTATATTTGATTTGAAAAATATTGACGAGACAAAGACGTTTTGGGTAAAGGCAAAAGCTGATGAAGCACTTTATGGATTCTCTGGATGAAACTGGTTTCCAGGCTGGAATACTCTTACATTCCTTGAGTTCTCTGAACTGTGTGTTCATGCTCATGCGTGTTTCCCGTCTCTCGTCTGTGTGTGAATGCTTTTACTTTTGAGTGTGTGTGTGAATGAGTATATGCGTGTCTGTGATGCAATTCCCTAAGGCTTTCAGTGTAAGTTCCTGGAAATTACGTGCTGGATTTCATTGGCTTCACATTTATTGCTTTAGCCGAATGTTGGTTGAAAGTTGTTATTATTTCTAGAGATGAGCACATATGTTGGATATCTTAATCTTAATTATTTTTGTATGTGCTTTCAAGTTTTGCGTGTGTTGCCTTATGTTATAATGTAACAGTATTCAATGGGGTTTTAATTATCAGAGCAGTGTGACTTCAGTCAGGACCCAATGTGATTCAGCTGATCATCTTCCACGGAAAACAGTTGACAAACAGTCCGTTTTTTTTTTTTTTTTGCCAAACAAAAGGCTTTGGGACATTTCCAGCACTGTTACCGTAAACCCTAATTGGGTTTGTTTGTTGCAAAATGTACTTCTTCTCTAAGGTTTTAATCTGAGACAGAGAAATTTAGGGATAAAATATTTCTGAGTTATGTTTTGATTGTTTTTTAGTTCCCCGAACAAATAATATGATAGGTTAATGCTAATTAATGTTATAAACCCATACACGTAGGCGCTCAGACTCACATGGAACTCATGCCATGTGCTATTAGAGTCTATGTGTGTGTGATAATGAGGATTTGAGATCCAGTGCTGACCTTTTGTTTTCACTTACTGGTAGTCCAATTGGCCTTTCATGCTCTCAGATACTTTGTCGGTTTGATCACACATTAATTCACGCTACATTAAGGTGCAGTTATGTGTAAGAGACGGTAGCAACGGATTTGATACACGTTTATTGGAACTGAAATACAGGATGTTGAGCGTATTAGTGCAGACATAGATATACAAATGCTACCAGTCAAATCATAATCTCATAGTCTAAAAACATTTTGATGTGTGCACGGATCTGAATTTATTCACAAAAACTAAGATTTTATTTAAGGTTTTCTTAAATGCATGAGCTAAAAGAAAAGCAGGCAACACATAATGATGTCTATCATGATTTAATAAAAATACATTACAAGTCAAAAGTTTTTGAACAGTAATTTTTTTTTTTTTTTTTAAAGAAGTCTCTTCTGCTCGCCTGCGTTTATTTGATCCAAAGTACAGCAAAAAACAGTAACATTTTGAAATATTTTTACTATTTAAAATAACTGTTTTCTATTTGAATATATTTTAAAATGAAATTTATTCCTGTGATCAAAGCTAATTTTTGAGCATCATTACTCCAGTCTTCAGTGTCACATAATCCTTCAGAAATTATTCTAATATGATGATTTGCTGTTCAAGATTTTTTTTATTATTATTATTATCAGTATTTAAAACAGCTGAGTAATTATTTTTTTTCAGGATTCTTTGATGAATAGAAAGATCCAAAGATCAGCATTTATCTGAAATAAAAAGGTTTTTTTGGGGGGAAAAATAATAGAAAAAATAATACTTATATTTACTGTAGCAAGAATGTTTTAAATTGATTGAAAATTGAAATAGAAAACAAAATTTCACTGTTTTTGCTGTTCTTTGGATCAAATAAATGCAGGCTTGGTAAACAAAGGAAAAAACATTGAAAATCTAACTGTTCAAAAACTTTTGACTCATAGTGTATATTTATTTATTAATTCTTGTTTTTAGAGGTGATATGGTCACTACATAATTTCCACATTTCAGTTTCATTTATTTAATAGTTAATTCCATTATTCTAAAATGTAGAACACAGTAAGAATACAAATGCATTGGTGCATGTTTACTTTTGACTGGTAGAGTATGTACCGTATAACAATTTTATCATTTTCTATTGATTTAAAAAACACGCTTATGCACATTTTAACTCTGGCTGACATTTGACAACATGAAATGACTCGTGGTAATAAAGCGCTTTTCCCGCAAACTGACAGTTTATAAAACCTTTGCTTGTTTTTCATTTTTTCCTTTTTCTTTTTGTGACGCATATTCACTTCCTGTCCTTGTTCTCAATTTACTGTCAGACGTTGGGGTTTAATTCCAGATATCCAATCTGACTGCAGTTCGGGAGACCGACACAGATTTATAGCATCATTCATAAAAGCCTGAGGATTTTAATCATCTGTCACAGCTTCCTTTGGTCATCATTACTGTGCAAATAAGCCGTCAGAGCATGAGCCAGCAAAAACAGTGGGAAAACAGCAATTTCCTGTATTTAATAGCCTGTTAGATTATGCTTTAATGAGATGAAATGACAGAAAAGGGAATCATTAAAATGGTATTCACATAAAATTCAGCAATGCGTGTTTCCTCCTTAACAGAAGTGTACATTTGGTTTTTCATAAATCATGTGGTCTTGTGGATCATGTGAGCTTGTTTCTTTTAGGCTTAGTCTGATTCTGCTCAGTCAGCTTGGATATGGATATCCTATGACTTGCACTTTGTTCAGGATTTCCATCTGTTTATGATTAAGTGGTAGACACAGAAAAATATTTCTCTGTAATTTCCATGTGTGCAAATTTGTGGCTTTAGCCCAGACAGACTGATCCTTTAGACTGGCCTCCAGCCTGATTTTGTCCCAACCAAACTTTCAAAACTGACGTCCTGCTGGGGGTGGGGAGTGAAGGAGGGCTCTATCTGGAAATCATGTGCTGCGTGATGAAGGCAGGATATGTAAAGCTCTCCAAATATGGACACCAATGTGTGCATGGCATAAGTATGCCTAAAGGTTTCAACCTTGCTTATAGTAAAACTGCATGTACTGATTTCATAGCATTTGTCATATATGACAGCGTGACCCTGCTCTAGACGATCATCTCTAGAGAATAGGTCAATGTACGAAAAAAAGGCAAAACTATGTAACTGTTGCCATGCTATTTGTCTGTTTTTGTGATTCGGTTTTCAGTAGAAAAACAAGTTTCTGTATAAACACAGGTGGTTTTCCTGCAGCTGTGTCTTGGGCAGGTAAACACTTATTTATTGTATGCCTTTTCTCTATATATGGAACTAAGCCTGGAGAAAGATTTGAAAAGTACTATACAAGAAAAACAATTAAAATTGCTCTATTTTAAATTATAGTTACACTTCCAGCTCTTAGACCAATCTGTGTTAGATCTAATTTGAGCAAAAAAGTTAAAAACAATTTCTTTTTTACTCAGAATTTGATAGTAAATGTCTCAAACAAATGCAAAGAAATGGCAAGTAACACGTTTAATTAAAAATGAAATTTTGTAGCAAAAAATGGAATAGTATTTTTTTAAAATGCTAAAATGTACTTTAAGTTTTAAAAAATATGTTTTACAGTGCATTTGGCTCATTTTTAAAGCACTATTTTGTGCAAATCTTCACTGTTTAATGAGAAACGAAAAGCTTTCAGTTTATGAAAATGGCCAGAAAGCTGTGTTGGCATCTTTTTCTCTTGGACCGAGTTTGTGAGTGTACTGCTCAGTTTGACCTGTAGAAAGATTTGAAAAGTGCCATACAAGAAAATCATAATTACATTTGCTTTATTTTTAATTATAGTTACACTTCCAGCTCTTAGACCAATCTGTGTTAGATCTAATTTGAGCAAAAAAAGTTAATTTTTTTTTTTTTCCCTCAGAATTTGATAGTAAATATCTCAAACAAATGCACAGAAATGACAAGTACCACGTTTAATTAAAAATTAAATTTTGTAGAAAAAAATGGAATAGTATTTTAAAAATACTAAAATGTACTTTAAGTTTTGAAAAATATGTTTTACAGTGCATTTGGCTCATTTTTAAAGCACTGTTTTGTGCAAAACCTCACTGCTTAATGAGAAATGAAAGTTTCAGTTTATGAAAATGGCCAGAAAGTCGTGTTGCTGTCTTTTTCTCTTGGACCGAGTTTGTGAGTGCACTGCTCAGTTTGACCTGTAGAAAGATTTGAAAAGTGCCATACAAGAAAATCATAATTAAATTTGCTTTATTTTTAATTATAGTTACACTTCCAGCTCTTAGACCAGTCTGTGTTAAATCTAATTTGGGCAAAAAAAGTTTTTTTATTTTTTTTTTTTAACTCAGAATTTGATAGTAAATGCCTCAAACAAATGCAGAGAAATGGCAAGTAACACGTTTAATTAAAAATAAAATGTTGTAGCAAAAAAAGGAATAGTATTTTTTAAAATACTAAAATGTACTTTAACTGTTGAAAAATATGTTTTACAGTGCAACTGGCTCATTTTTCAAGCACTGTTTTGTGCAAAACCTCACTGCTTAATGAGAAACGAAAGTTTCAGTTTATGAAAATGGCCAGAAAGCTGTGTTGCTGTCTTTTTCTCTTGGACCGAGTTCGTGAGTGCACTGCTCAGTTTGACCTGTAGGAGGTTTCACTGAGTCAGCTTTCAAATACGAGAGAAAAACCAGAAGACCAGGGTAAACGTAAACCGGTCAAGGGGAGGGGAAAAAAAGAAGTAGCAGAATAGACAGAAAGGATATTCCATCATATAAAAGAATTGTCCTACATTTACTAAACGTCTCTCCATTTTTGTTCAGACACTGTCAGAAAAAAATCAAAAGTACACTCTTTCAAAAGGAACTAATATGCGCTTTTAAAATACTAATATGTGCTTTTAAGATACTAATATGTAGCATGTAGGGGCAAATAAGGTACAAACGGCTGTTGTACCTTAGTTTCACCCCAGTGACAGCTTTGTACCTTTTTTCTGAGAGTGTAAGAAGGTGAAGATATAAGAAGACTGTTATGAATGCAAAAGCCGGAGTGAGTGAATATTGTTCCGGTTTCATGTCCCATTTTAACATTTGAGATTGATTTGCTTTATGTCTAAAGCATTTAATGCCTGATTTAGAGACTTCTTTCCCAAACCCCCCTTACAACCTTACAGACCTCTCCTAACACTCCCTTGTACTTATTTAGCTGTGGTTAAATTGTTTTATCATTTTAAAAAGCTGCACAATGATTACAAAAATGCTAAAAAATGAGCTCAGATCAGTCGATAACAAAAACTCATAGTTCTTCTGCATACAACGTCATTAATTTTTGCAGGGCTATTAAATGATGGGTCTCTTATTTTGCATTTATTCATTACCAGTTGTTTCATCCCAAATGAATTATATATAAAAAAACATACAGCAATTTAAACACAGTTTGACTGTCATCTTGCCAGATATAGGCACACATATTAATAGTGTTTTCTATAAATAACCAGTATTATAGTAACAGAACTTTTTTTATTTTTTATTTTATTACTTGACACAGTGAGGTCCATGCAGCTAGAGAGAGATACGGATGCAGGAAAGAGTTACACATTGAACACTGAAAATACACCAAACAGATCAATGTTTTAATTACAAAGTTCGTTACATTGTTTCTAACAGAATATTCTTAATAATGAATAATTAAAGGGATAGTTCACTAAAAATTAAAAGTATGTCATTAATTACTCACACTCATGTCATACCAAATCCGTAAGAACAGTTGCTGTCTATGCAGGGTTGGAAAACTCTCGGATTTTATCATTAATATCTTAATTTGTGTTCTGAAGATAAACGAAGGTCTTACAGGTTTGGAATGACATGAGGACAGAACTGTCATATTTAGGTGAACTATTACTTTAAATACTAAAATTATAGATAAATTCAAAACCTAAACTCTTTAGCTCCTAACAACATCTACAGTAGTGACTTCACTAGGTCTGTTACAACATAAAGGCCCAAAAAGTGTTTCCACAACAGTACGTCCTATGCTGCTGATGACATCGGCAGAGCACTGCTCCATTTCCCAAGGCTAGATGGTGACACAAATTGTGTGCCATGTTTTTGGATCATAATTCAAAGGGACTAACCCTGTCTCCAATATGAGGGTCACATTGTCATTAATACAGGAGGGATTATGCATTTAGTTTTGTTTTTTTTTTTTTTTAAAGAGAGAGAGGGACAGGAAATACTTTGAAAAATCAGACTACATTCTATAAGCTATCAATCTGATGGAATGTTATACACCTTTATGCTATATTTACAAGTTAGACTCCACTTTACTGCTAAACACCTTATATATTTATATTCATTGAATATTAATTGAGCTGAACCTTATTTATACGTTATTTATGTTTATCTGTCAAGCATATGGTCTCTCTTTTTGTAAAGTACATGATCTCCCAGTTAAAAACGGAGACACGGAAAGGCCTGCGGACAGTGGAGTCACATGACCAAAGCACTCAGCTGGTGTCCCGGTGAATGGGCAGGAAGTTATGGGGATAAATGCTCTGGGCGGCAAAGCACAATAGCAAGATGCCCATGGACCTGGCTGATTACCCAAATCTCATATCTTACGGCTGTCATAGGCACCAAAAGGGAGAACGTTGCCATTCATATACAGTCTTTATGACCCATTTATGCTTCTTCTTCTATGTTTCTTTTCTTTTCAGTACTTTTCTGTATTGCATTATATAACACATTAAAAAAAATGACAGTTGGGTTGAAATACTGAAATACTTTTTAAGTTTAGTAGGAAGGAGAATGATAATAGACAATGTCTATGTACTTCTATATAAGTTTACTACACTAAACACTTATTAATCTTATTAAAAATGTTTTATAGGTTAATAAATGACAGATTTATTTTATTTATGTATTTTTTTGCATAGACCCACAAACACGTAAATGCAACCTAAAAATATGTCATATACTGTGTATATTAATATATAGACTGTTGAATGTTTAAGCGACTATTGCAGCTTTGCTATATAAATTAATATTGATGAAATGGTCCATTAATTTTATTACATTTTTTTTATGATGGATCTTTGTATTTCCCTTATTTATTTATTTATTTATTTTACACTTCATTTACCTCAGGTATGAAATTCAAAATGAACTATTTTCTTATTCAGTCTACATTTCTAACGTTCAGTGTTAATTTATTGTCACCTTTCCTAAATATGAGGACAGAATATATATATATATATATATATATATATATAGCCTTTTCCATATTGCTTTTTGTTCAAAATATTACAACTAAACTGCTTTGAAATTATGTAAAGAATGAAAATGTTATCAGAAAACAGATTATAATTATTGCATATTACTATAATCTAATTCAATAGTATCAGTTATCCAGGCCAACAAGTAAAAGTTATGATCCAGTTGCTTTCAGACTGAAGTGCATTGTCACGGTTCATCTTGTGCGTCACACATGTGGTGAGGGCTGTGCCTTAATTTCTGTGCAGATGTTTCAGTTCTCCTTCACCTACTGTGTTTTAGTTCATTTTATTTTTAGTATTTAAATTTTTCCACACAACGTGTGTTGCTGGATCTATGCAAAATGCTGTACTATGAAGTTTATGGCTGTTTTAGAAATCCTTAAGGTTAATTTAATATTAAACGTGAATACGCAGATCACCAAACTGCTTTTAACAAAGCAAAAAAAGCAACATTTATGAGTGTTCTATGCAAAAGAACACTTTTCAGTAGTTTGGGTTTTGATGGAGATTTTGAGAGCTTGATATGTCTGTTAAGATGTTTTGGTCCTCTGCAGATACTTTTTGGGGTAAGGGCTTCCTGGCTACTGGTTCAAGGAACAGCAAGCCCAGACCGCAAAAAGACCTGAAAAGGACAAGACAGGGACCTGGAAATCAGCTTCGTGTATCTGAACAGAGAAAGGGAGAGAGAGAGAGAGGAAGGGAGAGAGAATGAAATGTGAACGTCAGCCTTGATTCATTAAGAAAATTTCTTTTTAAAAAACATATGAACACACACACATACATTTATCCGTCTAGGAAACCACAGGCCTTAATTGAAACTACTACAATTACATAATGTAAATGATTCAATTACACAGAACGAGCATCAGCTAGCGCTTGACTGTTTCCTGCGCTTCTTGATTGTGGCGCAAAAGCTCTGTCCTGCGAAAACTGACATTAATTTTTGTTTCTACGGATCTGTTGTTGCGTTTATGACGTGCAGCCTAAACTTCACGCGTCACAGGTTAGTCCACTTAAACCAGTAACACGCCTCGTTCTCCCGCAAAGTGTTCCTGGAGCCCATATGCGTCACAGTCATTTTTTTTTCCCATTTGCGCAAGTTCAAATATAATTTCACCTGTGAAATTCTGCCAGGATGCACCCTGAGACCGTCAGGTGCGGATGTGAAACGCCCTTTAATCCGATCCTTTAACATCATTGTGTTCTGCGTCTTATTTGTTGCCCGGGCCAAAGATGGTTGGGGTCCAGCGGAGTAGATGACGTAGGCACCCGTTAGGCTTACCTCACTAAATGCGTCATATGTGTAAAAGTGTCGCCCTCCCATGCGCGCTCTCCTCCCTTTTCTGATTGCGACGATTCCTTTAACGACTTTAGCGGGTTTTTGTCTAGCAGATCAACCACTGAAATCTAACAGGCCTTTATCTAAGATATACAATTAGCTATGTATTTGTCTTCATGTTCACCTATATCATGTTTTGTGTGAAAATGACCATCATTGTGAGATAAAACACTACATGCGTGTATATGGAGAAACGCATAGGCAAACGTACTGGAAGCGCTGATGTGGTGTATTCGGGTTGATTGAAGGAGGCGTGTTAATTAAACGGGTGCTGTCCGTGGTGCTGAACGGGCTGCTGTCCACGGTGCTGAAACCCACCCGCCGCGGTGAACGCCCTGTGCTGCACACACCCACAGTTTGTGGAAGACATGGGGAAAGAAGGGGTTTTCGTCACACCAGTGATAGAAAAACAGGTGCTTGTAATCTGAAACATAAAATTGAACTTATTCAAATATGAATATTAAAATCACTTTTTAGACTGGGTGAACATCCCCCTTTCTTCTCTCCTCTAAGTGTAGTTGTTTTAGGGGTGTGTGCATGTGTGTAATATTCTCTTTTATTGCGAGGGTGTTTGCTTGCCGTGAATGTTTGTAAAAATGTTTCATTTAGTCCAGTATGCTGGGAACGTTTATAATACAATCCTTATAGTACTTGTTGCTAATGCTTTTGCGCTACCCCGGTGTAGTACTGGACATAAATCGTAGATATATGCCTGTCTAATTAATGCAATTCTATACATGCCACTGGCCCACACCTTTAGTTGTTTTAAAAGACACATAAAACACTTCGGTTAACATATTGTGCGTTTGCATTGTATCTTCCCAGGCGTACTCGTAGGCGCCTGTTCCACACCACGAAGTTAATGCCAAATATTCAGTCACGAGTCAGCATTTGAAAAACACAATTAAATATTTAAACTAATTTCAGATAAATCCTAGCAAGAATAAGTCAGCACTACGAAATGAGGCACATTTCAACAGTTGTAATGGCACTAAATGGGTTTTAAAAGCGCGCAAATGGACGCAGGGCGAAGCATACGCGTTATAGCTCATTTATAGGCGCTTATAACCGCTGCTCACCTACCCGCTCCATAGAGACCATCTGAAACAGGGTGTTTTCTCCATGTGTTGAGTTCACGGATGAAGACAGAACATGCATCAGACTGTCTTGTCAGAAAGTCAGAAATACATTACCAATGCTTCTACCGAGCCTCGTTAAAGGGGACGAGACAAGACAACGCGGATCCGTGAGCGTTAAGAGAAAATACATGTCAGACTTACCGTGTAAGCGATGCTTCAAGGAAGACGAGATCTTTTTTTCCCTTCGCTTTTTATAACAATAATTCCAATAAATTCGAATGCGCTCCTCTCGTATTGATCTTTAATGTTTTCGAATTACACTCGGGTGTTTTTAGTACATTTTAAACTAATCCATTTTGTCCTTTCCGCGTTTCTGGAAAATACTGCAAAATCTAATGGAAGCGCTCAATTCCTCCAGTCTGCTGTTGACCTGCATTGACGTCATTGCGTCATTAGGTTTCCCCTGGAAACACAGGCGTTCCAAAAATAGTAACACATTAATTCAACTCTGGCTGAGGGTTGGCGTGAGCGACTATTTGTATCAATCCATAATATTCCGATTCGCACCCTCCCCCCTACATTGTCTTCTTCTTTTTATTCTTCTTCCTCCTCTTTTTCTCCTTCCTTCTTTTCTTCTCAGAGCGTTAAAGCTCTCAAGGACGAGTGGCGCACGAGCAGGCACGACTTTACGACTATTTTAAGGAGCGGGCAAGGTTACATAAATATCAAAGTGAGGGACAGAGCAGAGGAGAGGGTTTGTTTTATTCCCGCCCGCAATCAAAAAATGGTAGTAAGAGCAGAAACAGCGCCACGAGGACAAAAATAGAAAGTGCCGAGCGCGAACAGTCATCTGTCTGGAGAACTCGTGAGTCCTCGCGTGTTTAGTGGGGAGCTCTACTAAAGAACGCTTACAAAACAGAAACAAAGGAAATAGTGCTTCTGACACAGTATTTCATGCCCTGCTACATGTATATTCGCAAACAAACACTTGATGTTAAAATATATAGAATGCTTTGATTATCACTACCAATGGTTTGATCACCATTACATTCTTTTTCACATCCGCAGTCATCATCGACTGTAGCCTGCTATAGAAAGAGCGCAGCCATTCATTTATTCCCTATTCATTCATTCGTTCATTCATTCATTTAGACAACTGCTCCATTGTAGCGCATATCTGATGCTGTCGATGTGCGTTCACATGAAATCAGACATAAAATCTGTTTTTTCGTGACCGAAGCGCAGCTGTGTTCTGCCCATCAACCATGTGCTCCGCACGAAGCATTAATTCATTAATTAAATGCATCGGCCACTCCCTTTATGAAATGATATCCTTCACCGTGTTGATGCTGACAGGAGCTTATGCCCGTGAGCGTAAGCTGCAATAAAATAGCGGAGAGATGCAGAGCTGCACAGGCGCCGTAAGTCTTATGGTCCGTGTCACTGCTCACGACTACAGAAAAGACTCAAAAATGAGTCTGAACATAAGCATGTCTGGACTGAGTGTGTGTGTGTGGGGCTGTGGGTTGATTAGTGATTAGATGGAAAAACTGACAAACAAATGTTAACCTATTCATTCAATGCAAAGTGTAGCATAAATAAAATAGAGGTGAATGGCATTTGAGTTTTGTGGACATCAACAGTTTGTAATATTGTGAATGGCTGTTTTTACATGCAGGTTGGATGATGCGAAAGGGGAATCTGATCAAATGAGTATGAAGGGCCGTGAGGTGGAGATTGATTTTGAGTGATGGTAAATGCAGGGAATTGTGGCATTTTGTAGGAGCAAGAAGTGTCTTATCTATCTCAGGTGCATTAAATGGTATTGCTTGAAAATGTGATTGTGTATAAATGTATTTATTTTGGGGTATAGAAGAACTGAAATCTGTCGTGTGATATCCTGAGTTACTCAGCATGCTTATTGTTTATTATTAATCAAGTCAGATTTATTTGTATAGTGAAGTTCAGCTTTACTCTGTTATGATTCTGATTATTACAAATTCACTTTCAGATTTTTCTAAAGACGTTGTATATGCTCATCAAGGCTGCATTTATTTGATTAAAAATACAGAAAAAATGTAATACTGTGAAATATTATTATGATGTAAAAAAATGTTTTCAATATACATTAAAAATTGATTTATTCCTGTGATCAAAGCTACATTTTTTTTTAGCACCATTACTCCTGTCAGTGTCACGTAATCCTTCAAAAATCATTCTAATATGCTGATTGATCATCAATGTTGGAAACAGTTGTGCTGCTTAATATTTGTTTGAAACCTCTCTTTTTTTTTCTTCAGGATTCTTCGATGAATACAAAGCTAAAAAGAACAGCAGTTATTTAAAATATAAATCTTTTATAACAATATACATTACCGTTTAAAAGTTTTCTCTCTTTTTTATGAAAGAAATTAATACTTTTATTCAGCGAGGATGTGTTAAATTGCTAAAAAGTGATAGCAAAGACTTACATTGTTAGAAAAGGTGTATATATTGAATAAATGCTGTTATTTTTATCCAGTAAAAAGTATCACAGGTTCCAAAAAAATATCTGTTGCCAGCATAGATAATTCTAATAATAAATCAGCATATTAGAATGATTTCTGAAGGATCATGACACTTAAGACTGGAATAATGGCTGATGAAAATTTAGCTTTGCATCACAATAAATTATATTTTAAAGTATATTAAAATAGAAACCATTATTTCATATTGTAATAACACATTTCACAATATTAATGATTTTTTTTCTGCATTTTTTTTTTATTATCAAATAAATGCAGACTTGAGCATAAGAGACTTCTTTAAAAAACTTTTGATCAGCGGTGTGTGTTTCCAGCTTTTTTACTCTGTATGCATTTTTTTAGGCGAAGATGTCTAATGACATATTCATTTATTTTGTTATAAATTATAACAAGAAAAGCTCATGTTTATTAGGTGTTAGTTTTTGGGCGAAGAGAACATTTTATATGCTGTTGCTCTGCTAATTTAGTTTTTAACTTTACAGATGGTTGAAGGAAAATGTTACAGTTTTATATAAAGTAAAAATGGCCCTGAGAAAAAGTATTTGGATCTTTAAAACACACTTAATCATACATTCTGTTCATCTGTTGTATATTATAAACCAATATATATACGGATCAGAATTTAGATTTATTATTCTTACTATTATTAGTGTTATTTTGATTTGTTTATTAATTATTTTTATTGCTGTATTTTTTTAAACCAAGAGGTTAAACCGAGATTTCTCTAGAAAGTACAGTCTCCACAGTGCACAGTATTATCTCTGTGTGTTTGAAATCTACATAGATGCAGTCAAAACCGAACAACAACTAATATTATATTCAATATAATTTCCACTGTATATCACCAAGCATGTACTTCCAAGCTGCTATAGCAGTGGAGCACGTAAGCATCAGCTTTATTTATTTTTTTTTTTTGCATTCCATTTAAAAAAAAAAAAAAAAAAAATCAAACATCAAGTCAAGTTCAAGCTCTCAGGGTTTCTCCCTCTTTAGCAGAGACTCTAGTCTTTACATGACAGCAGTGTCAGCATGTTTCTTCTCTTTTAACTGTTGATGCCATCTACTGGTAAAAGTGAACAACTGCATATGTAGACAACTGCATAGGGACTCCGGTAAAAAAGAGCATGTCAAAAACAAACTCTTATTAAATAGGATGATGAGGAGAAAGTCAGAATAAATTACGGTCTTCCTCTAATTTCAGTTTAGAAACATTTGATTGATGTCAGTCAATAAATTTCTGCTTAAAATATCCAATAGTTTAAACGCTTTGTATTGAAATCACTCTAAGTTGCTTGATTATGGTTTAATGTAAATACTTGGTATAAATAGTTAATATCATTTAAAGCAAAGACTTAATCAGTTGCTTGTGCTTGTGTTACCATCTCTGACAAATTTTACGTCTTAAAGGAGAAGTTCACTTTCAGAACAAAAATTTAACTGTAGGACAGTTTTGAAGTTGGAGAAGAAAATGAACCAGTTCACACACAGCTAGACAAGATGAGCATTTAAGGTTAAAAGTATATAAATTGTAATTTTTTTTTCGCTAGACCCTTATTCTTCAGCTGGGATTGTTTTTCCTCAAAAACATAATTTCTTTATGATTGAAGAAAGAAAGACATGAACATCTTTAATAACAAGGGGGGGAGTACATTCTGTGTGACTTTTTGTTCTGGAAGTGAACTTCTCCTTTAATGAATTTGAATGTTTGTTAGCTCAACAATAGGACATTCAGTTGCTTTAATAGAATACCATAGCTCCCACCAAAACGTAAAATTACTTTATTATTTACTTCAGCATTTAGTCTTTTGAAACCTGTATGACTTTTTTTTTCTGTGGAGCACAAAATATGTTTAGCAGAATGTCCAAGCTGCTCTTTTCTGTATAGTGAGAGCAAACTGTAACCAAAATGGCATTTTCATGGAAAGATTTTTATTTAATAATGACTATAATGCTTCAGAAGGTTTGGAATATACTACTCTCATCCTGCTTTCTTGCAGCTTGCCATTACTCAGTCCTCATTCACTTTCATTGTATAGAAGAAAGCTGTTTAGGAATTCTGCTCATAGGGCGTTGGAATAACACAAGGACGAGTAAATGATGACAGAGAATTTGGTAACTACTCTATCCCTTCAGTGTCATTTCAACTTCACATGTCAGCTGTTTCAGCTGCAGTCTTTGTTCATTTATATTGGGCACTAAAAAGCCAAATCGTGCCTTGGAATTATAAGGTTCTATCTGCATTCTGAACAGTTTTGAGATATTGAGCTTCAACATTTTTGTGTTCCATACACTTCTGTAGATAGAACCTTTTTACTTTCTAAAAAAAGGCCCAAAATGTAGACACCTCACAAAAGAAAATATCACATAATGTAAATAAATTTTTACATAATAAGAATATTCTGTGAATAAATGAAAATTGACAAATTCAGTAAAAATTCAGTTATTACTTGTCTCAGTTTTAGTGTTGGCCAGGGGCAATTCGAGCCCCCAATGAGGGTATTATAATATATATATATATATACACACACACACACACACACACACAATTACGGTTTGTGTTTCTAGTAAAACCCTATTTCCTATATGCAAACCTTATTGCACATGCAGTGAAATATGTATTATATTGGACACTATAAATGAAAACATGATCGTTTTATAAAGTCAGCTGTGGTGTGATGAGGGGTGAACAGCGAAAACTACAGTAGATGGGGAATCGATTGCTCCTTTTATGACAAAGAACCGCACAGATGCAGATATTATAACAATCTATTGACAAACACACCTGGTCCTCTGTTTCTCACTCTGCGCCGCGGTCTGAGGATTGAAAAAGAAGAACGCGCTGAAAGACGGGAGGAGCCGATCGAAGTTTGCCGCAACTTTCTTATGATATTTAAAGACTGAAACGATCACGAATTCGTATAGAGTTTATGGAGCTAATAGCAAAATTTTAGGGGGGCTGAGCAGCCTAAAAATGGCCTAGCGACGCCCATGGTGTTGGCATAGTTTTTGAGTTTTGCCTATGTTTGGCAATGTGCTATGAAACGTCATTTATTATATTATATTATATTATATTATATTATATTATATTATATTATATTATATTATAGGTCACACTTTATTTTAAGGTCCAGTTCTCACTATTAAAAACCCCCCCAAAACAATTAACTACGACTTTTACCTATAATAAATAAATAAAAAAACCTCTTAATTTTGTGCTTGTTGATAGTTAGTAAGGTAGTTTTTAAGTTTTCGGGTAGGATTAGGGATGTATAATATGATCATGCAGAATATGTGCTTTATAAGTACTAATAAACATTCAAAATGCTAGTAATATGCATCGAATAAGTATCTAGTTAACAGTGTGAATTGGTCTCAGCACTAAAATGTTACCATGTTTTATTAATATATTATATTTATACACATTATTATACCCATTCATGGAATTAAGAATATTACTTATAGCTTTTTTAAATATTATCATTTTAGATGAACTTCTTTACTCATCTTAAAGAGAATTTTCTTTTATCCTGGTCCTAGATCAGTAGTAAGTTGTAACATTAACAGTGCGTATGCATAAAAAAGGAAAGGAATATATCGCCTATTTCCCTTTATTTACCAATATGTTCCTTACAAGTTCAGGGGAACTAAGGATAAATCAAGTTCAAAGGAGTTAGTTTGAATTTTAGTATGTTTATGCCTATTTGGCAATGCTGTGAGACTGAATTAGTCAAAGCCAAATCTGGGCTGAACTCCAGTTGAACTTGGTCGAATTTTTATTTTCATCCAAAAAAAAATGCATTTCAATTGGGGGCACATGGAATGTGAATGTTCTGCATCCGATAAGTGTTCTTATGGAAATCTACATTCTTTTAAAAAAGAATGAAAAAAGAATCTCTTTAGCGAGTCTCCAGCAGTCAGATGTTATTTGAACACCAGGGGGCAGAAGAGGTCATTAAGCAATGAGAATGCTGTTTTTTACTGTTCAAGCCAACTTAGTCTTCTCTTGACCGACCCTGCACTTTTTCTGCTTCAGTGCATGAAGGCATCAGTGTGTGTGTGTGTGTGATAGAGAGCTACACAACCGCACACACAACTATTTTCCACAGCATATTTTGCAAATCAGTAAACGTAAAAACACATTCAAAATGTGTTTACACACAATTTGCTATTTTATTATAAATACAATGAATAGTTTCTATTATGCAAGTATGTATACATTGTTTCTCTCTCTTTTGTACCTGTTTTGCTGTTGTTAGTTGCTTTTGTAACACCGTCTATTATGTTAGTTGTCATTTCTTAAAACAAAGGCTGTTCGTGTTTAGAAAAATTCAAGGAACTCACAAACAATTTGAAAGAATTTGGTATCTTCTGATTGCATTAGGGTTTGTGTGGAACTGTTATCAAAAACCTCTGTAGAAAAACCTTCAAAGATGCTTATTGGAAACAGAGAAAGCAGATGAAAGCGAGAGACTGAGATATGAGGTTTAAAGAGAGTGTTAGATAAAAAAAATAGAGAGAGTGAGACTGCAAGCTTATCAAAGTTCTGTTATTGTAGTGTTCCTCAGCTCTAAGATCTGAAGCGGGCTAATGATCCTGCTGACCTTCAGAGGAGATCAGAATGCTTACGAGGCAGAACAGCATCTTCAAGGTCTGCTTTGGACTCTCTTTTATCATTAATTAATTCACGTTAATTGCTGGATTAGAGAGAAAAGGTCTCGGGGAACCAAAGAGCGCAGAGCATCTGCCCTTGACATGACATGGAAGGGAAAGGTGAAGCAACGTGATCACGATTGGATGCTTCTGATCCAGACGTGTTATTTGTTTCTTAACCTCTTTAGAACAAGATAATATCAAGATTAAAAACAAATTTCAAATAATTTCAAAACCTTTTTGTTTCAAATAATTATTTAAAAATGTAAAAAGATGCAAAGAAAATAAGCAGAAAATAATGCAATGATTTTTAACATTTAAATCAGCATAAATTAAAAGCAATACTAATAGATGCTATTTTAATTAAAAGAATTTATCAATATTTTTTCACAGTGTTTTGACAAATTTATATAAAGTTTTATATAAAGTTATGTGTAATTTTTAAATGTTTTTAAAGAAGTCTTTTCGGCTTATCACGGCTGTGTTTATTTGATCAAAAATACAGAAAAAACAGTAATATTGTGAAATATTATTGCAATTTAAAATAGTGGTTTTCAATTTTAATATACTTTAAAATATAATTTATTTTTGTGATGCAAAGCTGAAATTTCAGCATCATTACTCCAGTCTTCAGTGTCACACGATCCTTCAGAAAATCATTCTAATATGCCAATTTATTATCAGTACTGGAACCTGTGATTCCTTTTTGATGAATAAAACGTTGAAAACAACAGTATTTATTTAAAATAGAAATATTTTGTAACAATATACACTACCGGTCAAAGTTTGGGGTCAGTAAATTATATATTTCTTTCTTTGTTTAAACAAAATTAATACTTTTATTCAGCAAGGATGTGTTAAATTGACAAAAAGTGATAGGCTTAGTAAAGATAGAAAAGATAGTAAAGATTTCTATTTTGAATAAATGCTGTTCTTTTGCAACATTTTATTAATCAAAGAATCCTGAAAAAAGTATCACAGGTTCCCAAAAAATATTAAGCAGCACAACTGCTTCCAAAATTGATAGTAAAGTAACATATTAGAATGATTTTTCATCACAGAAATAAATTATATTTTAAAGTATATTAAAATAAAAAACTGTTTTTTAAATTGCAATAATATTTCATAAAATGACCTTTTTCTTGTATTTTTGATAAAAAGTAAATTGAACTTTATGAGCGTAAGAGAAATCTTTAAAAAGCTTACTGATCCCAAACTTTTGAACGGCAGTGTATATATATTAAAATAAATAACTAATATTTTCTCTCATTTTTAGCATTTAGGAAATTTTCTTAATTGTCATGAAAATGTTACAATTTAATCCTAATGGCTCAAAACTATATTATTATATTATATTATATTATATTATATTATATTATATTATATTATATTATATTATATTATATTATATTATATTAATACTACTATATAATATAACTATAAACAATTATTTTATTTTGTTAGTCTATTAATAATTATATTATAGTCATAAACTGTGATCCAGACATGTTTTTGACAAGCGAGATTTACTTATAAAGCATGAAACTGCAGATTATTGATGATTATTTTGTTAAAATGGCAAACAGAAAGTGGTTTAGTATTGAGCCAAGCTAACACTCATGTTTGGTGTCATTATAAATGCATCACATTCAGTAATTATTCAGTCCAACACAGCTTACAAATGCCTCATTATTTAGCTCACACAGCTTTACTCGTATGCAATATTGATTACCCAGCATGTGTGTTACAGAGGCGCGTACAGAACCTCATCCTTGCTTGCGTACAGTAATCCTCCAGGGCTCTCCGTGCACAGCTGAACATTTGGTGTGTGAGTCAAGCCAACCCTGTGTAACACACACTCTGCCCTGAGTAACACAACTGCTACACGAGACCTGACATGACATATTTGGGGTCTGCAGCAGCCGAGAATTTGTCTGTGTGTGTGTCGGTGTGTGTATTCATGACTCTCTGCGAGTCTGGGCATTTGTGACGCAGTCGGTGGGTTTATACGTGTGCGTGCACAAAGGAGACAGAGGGAGCCTATGATCTGAGCTTGCGAGTTGAAGTGTGAGAGTGTGTGTGATGGAGAGGGAGATTGTTTTAGACAGGTATTAAAGTGTAATAGGTTACGTCACGTCGCCTGCTCTGTCTCCTGTTGTTAGCGTCAGCGTTCAGCTTTGCCCTCTTCGGTGGCGGTCGACGCGGGCAACCCCGTCTCCCCTGCGGGCCTTCTGAAAAAGTGCACATCTAAAGGAAATGTCAGCGTGTCCTGACTGCCACTCCAGTCCAAACAAGCCTTCTCCTCCTTTGCACCTATATAACACCAGCTCTCTCTTTTTGCATATTACTGTACCTACATTTACGGCTCCCCAGCCTCTGTCCAAGCTCTTGGCCTGATGTACGGTTCATTTGTGTTTTCTCTGCAGTGATGCAGTCGGCCGTTATGCACATTTACAAGCTTGTTATTAGATGCGTACAGCCCACAATACTTCATTAACTCAATCTAAATGAGTTTGTCGCCTTTAATCGCATAGCATGACTATCACTTTGATTTTTTTTCATCATTTCCTCACTGCTGCATTCCAGATCTCTAAATTAGTGTGCACAGGCATCTCTCTGAGACAACCTGTCAATCACTTGCTCTTGTGATCATTCTGCCTGGCTGGTGGAAGCTGCATGGGTGGCAGATCTGAAAACAGTACAATAGTATTGAAAACCTCTATCCACCTTTTCCTCAATGCAGAAATAAGCCTATGTGTGAGACTTCTGGTTCATTATCCGCTATAGGGAAATAATGAGAATAATAACAGAGTCCAGTAAACGGCAAAACTGTTTGCTCTACAAACCAGTGTGCTCATAATTAAGATAATACACTAATATGGTAAGACACACCAATTTGCAATATCAAGTAGCAAAACGAGCTGTTTTGTACAGCTAAAAATAGCTGGATGCTGATAAGACCGGAAACCACACCCATAAATTTTACAAATGGCCACGCCCACTCTGAATATGATCAACCATGATAGTGATCATATTCCATATCCTTATTGAAGCCTTCTGTATTCTAACAATTGACTCTTCACTGGGAGCTTGATTGACAGGTGATCTGACCAACCATATTGCAGAATCTGCCATTTTGTCCCAACAAAAAAAACAGACAGGAGAGTAGATTAACGACAATGGACTTGAACTCGAAAAATAGTGTTTGGCGATTGAAACAAGTTACCTTCTGATGTTAATTCATGTTTATTTTGTGCTACAACTAGTAATAAGAAAGAGATCTGTCGCAACATATAAAAGAGCCACAAAACGGTATTTATTGTTTGAATTTCTTAAAAAATGACAAAATTTTGATAGCTGATGTATT
This sequence comes from Labeo calbasu, assembly GCA_019740295.1. NCBI lineage: Eukaryota > Metazoa > Chordata > Actinopteri > Cypriniformes > Cyprinidae > Labeo > Labeo calbasu. The sequence goes on along the minus strand of JAHKKF010514070.1, from coordinate 2,130 downwards.
TTTCACTGCATGAGAATGTTTAACAGAACATGTTCATCAGTCTTGTATACTATATGATTATATACTATATTTAGCATTCATAAAATAGATGTTTGGTAATAAATCAGCATTCGATCCAGAGCTACAGAGCTGCTGTTGGTCAATCCATCCATGTTTTTATTCTTTCTTTCATGATATCTTTCTTTATTTTTTACTATATTTATTCCAACCTGATCTCATGACAAAAACATACCTGTGGGAACTTTTTCGCAATATGCGAAATATGTACTGCCGTGTATGTTTCGTAACATATTTCATGTGAAATGTCCACTGAGTGGTGCTAAAAGAGTGTTGTTTTTTTCCCCCTGAAACAGATTAACGTACATATGGTACATTTTATGTGATGTTGGTTTTGTACGTGTCAACACAGTTCTGACTTGAAATGTCCATTGAGTGGCGCTATAACTCTAATGCTCTGTGATGTTTTAAAATAATGTACCATCTGCACTACACCAAAACCTACAGTATGCACAAAAGCGAATGTGACATAAAAATACAATCGCAAGTATACCGTTTTAGCTTTTTTTTTTCGATCTCTCATCTCTCAGCTCTTTCATCGCAAGTCGTGTTTTTCACGAGATTCGTACCCAAGGATTCTATATCCTAAGTCCAATTTCCGTGCCGGCTGAGCTACCGAGCAAGCTTGTCCCATTTGGAAAGCAAAACAAATGGAACTGTGTACGAAACCGATTACAAGTGCTCGCTGTTTTACCACATCAAGTGTTAATTTCTGTTGGAAAATGCAGTGATATGTATTTATTGGTATTTTTCGTCTTGCGAAAAGTTCCCACAGGTAAGTTTTCGTCATAAGATCAGGTAGTTTCATTCATTCATTCATTCGTTCATTTTTCAAATAGGTAATGACAACATTTACAGCAGATGCACTCACAGTTTTGATCCTGCGGAGATTTATCCTTCCTGCAGCATTTAAATCCAGCTCTAATCAAACTTGCCTGAATCAGCTAATCAGTGTCTTTGGGTTCACTTGTAAATTACCGCCAGGTGTGTTTGACTGACGTTAGGACTAAACTTTACCGCAGTTCATTCTAAAGAGCAGGATCCCTGCATTAGACTTTGCAACACAATCAGACATAAAGTCTTGCTGTTAGCAAGGCGCAGTATGATGAAACTGCCTGTAGTCGTCTGCATCAATCTGAAGACTCTGATGGCAGCACATACAGGACAGCCTCTATGTGTGCAGGCTTTTTACCTAAACACTTAAGCTCTCTCCTGTCCCCTGTGGTCACTGAATGAAGTCTAGTGGTTCCATTACAGTGCAGTACAAGGTCACTTTCTAAAAACCTTCACATTCACTGTCCCTCAGTGCTCAAGTTAATTTCAGACGTTCACCTGAACAGCAAAATCCATTGCAATGTTCAAAAAACAGCTGAAGAAACATTTTGGAGAGAGTACTGGTATTGTGTTCTCACTAAGGCTTGCGTAAATGGAGTAGACAACCTGATATCATGACGAGAATGTACCTGTGGGAACTTTTTCATCAATATGGTGCGAAATACCTAACGGCATGTACGTTTCGTTGGCGCTAAAAGAGTGTTTGTTTTTTTCCCCGGAACAGATGAACGTACATATGGTACGTTTTATGTAATGCTTGTTGTGTACGTGTCACCGCAGTTCTGATTCGAAATGTCTGTTGAGTGGCGCTATAACTCTAATGCTCCGTGATGTTTTACAATAAAGTACCATCTGCACTACACCTAAACCTACCTGATAGTATTAACAAAAGCGAATGTGATGTAAAAACTCAATCACAAGCATGCCGTTTTAGCTTGTTTTTCAATCTCTCATCTTTCTGCTTTTTTATTGCGAGTCATGTTTTTCACAGGATTCGTACCCAAGGATTCCACATCCTAAGCCCTATTCTGTGCCACCTGATCTACCGAGCAAACTTGTTACATCCGGAAAGCGTAACATATGGAGCTGTAATCATAACTGTGTTCATTTCTAGTGGAAACTTCACTGATACGTACTTATTGGTACGTATTTCGCGTCTTGCAACAAAAATTTGCTGAAAATTTACTCCACTATTAAAATGTAGCATTGTATCACTTGCTCAGCAATGGATTCACTACG
>JAHKKF010514069.1:5425-16857 GCA_019740295.1 Labeo calbasu | reverse complement strand
GAAGGTTATGAGATGTATCCAAGATACTAATAAAATTAAAGGAATGATTATTATTGCAATATAACTCATGAAATAGTTATTTGAAGTTAAATCGAGATTTACCATGGACTGACATCTCAACCGTATGGAGTTTTATAAAAAACATAAATTGAAAAAAAAAAAGTGCATGAGGCTATTTATTAGATGTCTACTAATAAGAATTTAATGTTAAATATTTTTTTAATTAGCTCCTTTTAGGGGTGAAAGTTAAAGGGTTAATTATTAGGTTTTAAACCTTTATTTAAATGTGATGGTCATACAAAAAAATAGAGTTTTCCATGGTTTCATAATTTGTTGTCAGTGAATGGGATGGCCTGGATGAGTGTGAGATTTGAAATAGAAGTTATTTTGTTAATGTGTCAGTATGACGTGAGGTCCAGTTACCAGCGTGACACTAACAGAAGCAGTAGTAATGGGTACTTTTTACTTAAGTACATGTCAGAGCCCATACTTCTTTACTTTAACTTGAGTAAAAAAGTGTAGTCAGTACTTCTACTTTTACCAGAGTGTTTTAAAACATGAGTATCTGTACTTCTACTTAAGTGAAGGATACTTTTGCCATCTCTGTTTAAAACAGACTTTCAGCTGCTGATGAGTAAGAAGCTGCAGTGCACAGAAAAAAAAAAAAAACACATGAAGGATCACAGTCTCTGTATTTTCTGCTCTTCAGCAGTTATAATTTCAGTCTAGAGTCACTAGATGGCCCCATTCTCAAGAACACAGTGAACATGCGTGCGCTGAAGGTTCCAGAAAGTGCACAGTGTGTTTGCTAAAGCCATATTCTTGTGTTCGAATCAGTGTTAGTGGAGTGTTGCAGTGAGCCAGAGTCTGTCCAGCTCAATAATGCCTATCTGTGTTCATTCTATTAATCAACAGACCTATAAATAGAAAGATCATGCGGTTCACAGCGCTGGCATAGAATTACAGCACACAACCTGAATGTAACTTCAACACACTGAGTCACGGAGATATACACATGCAGACAAAACTATCACTAAATCCTTCAGTGACCAGATTCTGTTTAGGCTGAATGATGCTTGCTGACCTTAACTTAGAAAATAACACATGAATATTAAAGCACACATGCTGCATGTTCAAATGTAGATGTTGGATGTTGTATTGACAGAAGCCTGCTGTGTGTGTGCTCTGAGGGAGTGTGTGTGTGTGTATGTGACAGATGTCAGAGTATCAGGTCTCTCCGGCCGGCTGGATGTTCTTACACACACCTCCTTTAGTGGACTGATGACAGCGAGACCCTGCTCTCCTCATGCACTGGTGATTCTGGAAGGATATAATGTTATGAAGTTACACATAAACTCTGTTTCATGACCACTTTGTCTGGACAGTTTACAGTTACAGTATCTCTGACATACAATGTGACTATATTATGCATATAATAGCCTGTACTTACCTGTAGTCAGTGTAGGCTATAATATATGTAATATATAACGGTGAAACAGTATGCAGGGTAAGGTAGTGTGCATATTGCAGTGACAGTGAACACAGAATGCAGGAATAAATGTAAGATAAATATGTGGAAGTTTCTAGAGAATAAGAAGAGTTGCCATGACAACACATACACAACACTGCGTTGCGAGAGGCGGGACCAACGCTCCGGAGTCAGCCAGTCAAAACGCTCGAAGCTGGTCACGTGTCCACTCCGTGTGGAGTAGTTTCGATAGTAACTGCAGCGCGTCCTTCCAGAAGAGCCGAGCGGAGCACCGCAGTCAGCGCAGCAACATGTTCAACAGCCTCCTCAGACAGTTCGAAGACGACCCCTTCTTTGCGTAAGTCTCAGCATGTTTCAGAAAGTTTCAAATATTACTCACATAGTTTTAGAGTAATTTCGAAAAAAATATCAGTGTATGCGCTATTTGCAAATTAAGTTTAGTGCGTCGTATTTCAAAATGTTATGATTCAAAACATGTCATATTATAAGGTTTTATTTCATTAATCTGGTTATTCTTTACATTATCATTCTTAGCGCTAGATAATGTTGGTGTGGTTTCTTCTTTACTAACTGATATCCCATAAGCAATTATCTGTTAAATGAACATATATGAATCTATTATCATATTAAGTAAAAACATGTATGAAACTCATAACAATTTTATTTGTTAACATATCTATCGAGCCTCTACAAATATGTATGGTATTTATACATTTTCGTATATATACACGTACATGTATTCATCCTAAAACTTAGTGAAATGGTAGAAATTAATACTTTTATTTAGCAAGGATGCTTTAAATTGATCAACATGTATTAAAATATATTTTACTTTAAACTTTCTATTCATCAAAGAAACCTGAAAAAAAAATCTACTCAGTTGTTTTCAACATAATAATATGGTTTTTGAGCAGCAAATCAGACCTCCATCCTTCAGAATGATTTCTGAAGGATCATGTGACTGGATTAATGATGATAAAATTCAGCTTTGAAATCTCTGGAATAAATTACGTTTTAAAACAATATATTCAAATAGAAAACAGTTATTTTAAATAGCAAAAATATTTCAGAAGAGAGCAGAAGAAAAAAAAAAAAAAAAAAAAACACAAATCTACAAATCTTACTGTTAAAAAAGTTGACTTATACAAAATCTTCATGTACCCCGAGAATGTGCATATGTGAAAATGATATATCACCTTATAAGTAACACATATGGCAATATCACTCTTGATATAGGGCAATATGTCATATATATGTCATATGTCATTTCCATATTATAAGTCCTCCTGACTGTTTGCTGTGTTATTAATGCAACAAATAAGTCAAATGTATTGCTATTGGATATTATTTATTTATTCTCACCCAGTCAGCTGTTACTGTTCTTAACACAGTCCATGTTGCCTCACATAGTATTGGGCTGTTTCATGCATGAGTGTCAGCTTTACTCAGAGTCTTCGTCACTGTAGTCACTAACTGTAGAGATGAATGCGCTGGTCAGTGTGCTTTAGTCCATTATGCTGTAAAAACAGAAGGTTTAATGAAGTTTCTTGTCTCTCTTCTTTCTGGTCTTAAGTAGCTCATCAAGGTAGGCACTTCTGCTGTTCTCAATGCATGCAGAGCAGTGCTTCTCAACTACACACTGGACAACTACTGTTTATCTTACTAAAGTAACAAAGATGTCTATAAAATCAAACATTATAGTGTATAATATCATGAACTACGCTGGCTCAAAAGTATAGAAAATTATAAGCATGAGACAGATTTGATGACTTTTAACAGTCAGTAATTCACTGCACAGCACACACAAACCATGCTGATCCTCACTACAAGTCAGTCTGTATTTAATGTAGTCTGGGCCGTGTTTTCTTACTCATGTCTTGTGTAGTTTTATTCATGGTTTTTAAGAATGATGGCATGTCGAACAGCCAGTCATCTTTTGTCGCGACCCATCCGAACAGGACAAGACCTATTAATGTCACCCCTCACCGGTTGAGAAGCACTGTCACAACAAAAGAGCAATATTACAGACGGGATGATATTTGTTATTTATTGTATTTATTGTTTGGTCCCTTTCTTTAGCGACCCATTCCAGCTGCATCATGATCGCATGCGGCAGATGATGAGGGGTTTCTCTGACCCCTTCGGTCAGGGCTTCATGCCCAGCATCACAGACGGCCGTCACAGGGCTGCGGCTCAACCCAACGCCAGCCCGAACGTCCGCAGTGACCGGGTGAGTGCTGCAGTTTGTTTTTGCTTCAAACTACTTATTCGTCCTTTAGACTGTATAGTCTAATCTCTTTGACCCTGGAGCGGTTTATACTACTGAAGTTGAGAGCTTTTCATTCTAGATGCTCATGATTATCATAGTATTTGCAGTCCAGACCTCTCTCTCTCAATCACACATGCTGTCCACACTATTCTATTCCAAACACATCTTCATCACTGGCCCAGTTTCACCCCAAGCAAGGTTCACGAAGGACATTTGGCAGCTGGTTAATTGAAGGTTGTATTATAGCGCAGAGGTCTGCTCGCCTATCAAGCTCTTTTATTTGATGGAGTATTTTTAGACAACAAGTAGGCTTTGTTCTACTGACACACTTCTGACACTCACATACACTCAGAAGTTTTTCTGGAAGTTACACATCACAGTTTCTCAGGTTACTTAGGTTTAGGGGATTTTTCAGATTATAACTATGAACACAAACACCACTGATAAGGAAAGTCTTGATAAAGGGCTGAATTTTTGGAGGGCTGAATTATGATCTCAGTAATTGTTTTGTGTTACCCACTGAAATTTAAGCACTCACATATAGCAATAAATAAGTGAATAAATAAATAATATATACATATATTTCAAATATATGTTAAATACATGTTGTAAACAAAGAAACTCAATTAAATTTATTTTTTTAAAAAGAAACTATATTTAGTTTCAAACTTCATATACCATAATATATTTAAAAATGTATTGCTGGGTCAAGAAAACACTCTTACAGTAGCCTACATTTACATGGAATGAACACTAGAGATCAAAACATATATATGACATGTGAATGCACAGTATATTGTTGGATTGAAATGGCAATAGCAAATGACAAAATTTATGTTTATGTACATATGTATATATACATACAGAAAAAACAAAACAAACAAAAATGGGCAAAAATATATTGGTAGAAAATGTATTATATTATATTGTATTGTATTGTATTGTATTGTATTGTATTATATTATATTATATTATATTATATTATATTATATTATATTATATAAAAACATATTTTAGCTAATTTAATTTTCCTACTTTACTTTTTATGTATTTTGAAAAATAAGTCATATGGACTGGATATTTTACTTTTGTGTAGTATTACACACAATGTGTATTTAAATTGTCAGATAAGTTATGCAATGTACAAGGATTTGTACATTTAAATCAGCATTATTAAAGTAAATACTGTGATGTAGAGATACTGCATGGAAAATTGGAGGGATTGTGCTTAACTGTTATTAATAGTGCTTAAATTTCCAAAATTGTTCTTTTTTTGTATTTCTTTTGTATTTTGATTTTGTGGTAAAATACAACCTGGTAATGACCTGAGAATTTACTTTAAAACTGGGTAGATGTCTTAACAAATGCCGGAGAAGGTGTTTCTAGAAGTTGTTTGTTTGCTGTATGCTAACATTGGACGGCATGTCACCGTTACGGAGCGTCACAATGACCAGCTGGCCACTTTGGCAGCTCAGAACGCTAAACTTAGTCCCGGTGTCCGTCTGTAATCCCCCACCTCTCAGTATATTTATCCCTGGTAATTACTTTCATCTGATGCCAGCCTCCTCACAGCCCTGCGATCTCTTTTTTAACTAGCGGCCTTCCCCGTGTAAACTCCAGGCGAGAGGCCGTGAAGACAGCTGCTCACCTGCGGGTCAGGGCTCTGGATGAGGTTCAGGTTGTTTTGGGGTCGTGGATGGTCCGGTCTGCATGCTGGTCAAATCACAGACTGTCAGCATAATGTCTGATACACTTTGCAACTTATTTTGACCAAGAAGCACCCACTGAGACAGAAACATACTGTCTGACGGGCCAACATAACAGTCATAATCTAGCATTTAGGGGTGGGTTAGTGTCAGATAAGAATTTGCAATGTTTGACATAGTCATAACCATAGCAATGGACAAAAACAATCTTATGTGTCAGAACAGATGTGTGCATGATAAGGTGTTTCTGTTTATTTTTTTACTTTAATTTGATCTTTTTTTATACAATACATAATTTGAACAATATTTAAAGGATACATGTTATATGACTTTTTAGTCATTTTCTCAGAAAATGAAAATGTGTGTGTGCACTTTATAATCAGATTTTCTCAACAGAACTCATCAAAATAATGTTTTCAGCAGGTTTAATTAAATTAATAAATCATAATTTTTAACTTGCAACCATGTGTTTATTTAAGTTTAAGTTTTTTAAGTAATAGATGTTTTTTTTTAGAGTACCCCAAATATAGGATGACCACCTGGTTGTTGCTCAGTTGCAAGTCAGCAGACGTGGTTTTGCAGGACACTGTGATCACTATTATTAGACTATATAAATATTGATTTATGTTAGATGGAAAGCCTGTTTGCAGTGACATTGGATGCTTTAAATCGCACAAAACATTGTGACCGGCTCAGTGTGACTGGCACTCAGTTTGCCAGGATTGAGTGACATAACACAGGTAGTTTTCATTAGTCTATACCCACAAGTTTTTACTGGATTCAGTGCATGTTGTAGGTACTTTTAACCCGTTTTTTTTATATATATATATGGCAGCTTCAAGCAGAGCCTTCATATTCAGAATGTAAAGTCCTTGCAGACGTAACTGTATTTAGCCGTCACCAGTTCAGTTCTGATGAGGTCCACAGTGGCCCGGTTCCTTTGCTCCGTCCACACAACCATCATCAGAATAAAAAAAAAACACCCTATCCAGTTATTTTTCTTACTCTAGATAGTAAAGTACAGATCTTTAAACCTTAATAATTCCAATCTGCTATGTCTTAAGTGAACGAAAACAAACAAACAAACAAAAAAACCTATTCCGCTTACACTACGGTTACCACACCGCAAGACATCGATCAGATGATATATTTTAAAGGCTTTCATCCAGTTTTTGTCCTTAAAAAGCTACTGTGAGTAGGGTTGATTTCTTACGCAGCTCATCCAATGCCAGTGATTGGGTGATTCTCATGAAATATCAAACGTGAAATTTTAAAAACTGTTTTACTGGCAATTTAACACCTTTTTGAACATATTTTCCAAACCAAGTCCTTAAAAATCTCATTAATCTAAAAAACAATAGTACATAGGTTACAGAAATTAGGTTTATGAGCATAAAGAACACCAAGACGTTCTCTGTACCACAATTGGCCTTAAATTGTTGCGGTAAGCGAGAATGGCATTGCGGAGGATGAGGATACTGACAATACAGAAACCACAGTGATTTAGCCGATTTTTTTACTCAGCGTATATAATCAGACAATAGTGAAATACATTTTCATAGAATGTTTTTAATCATATACTTTTCTGAATGTGGAATGTGCTTCTACCACATGTGCTGCTTAATTTAAAATCAAGATTTATAAAAAAAAAAAAATAATAATAAAAATAATTGTGTGTAATTGGACCTTAAAAAATGTTGCGGGGGATGAGAATCAGTCATGGACACTTCATTTTTTCACTGTTGTATCATTACTATTATACATAGTCCATCATTTTTCTGTCATGTGAAAACATCTAGCAGAATATCCATTTATTATTTCAAAATAGGTTCTGTTATATTTTAATCTGTTTAAATGACAACATAACATAAATTCAGACACAGTTGGATACAGAATTTCAGCAGAAAATGCAGTAAAATGCATAATTAATTAACTGCTAATGTTGAAATTATTCTTTGTGCAAGGTAGAGAACAGTATTGTCTTTATTATGTTGGGTTTTTTTATATGACTAAATTGCGTGTTTAATATTTTAAAACAATTAATGCAATAGTGTTTTAATAGTTTCGTGAGAATGACCCGATTATGAACATAGTTCTGCATTCTGTTCCATTCCTTTAAAGCGGTGCGCTAGTAATCGAATGGGTGTCAGTATATTAGATGTACACATGCTGTCTTAAAGTGACAGCAGCCTAATAAATCTGCTTCTGTTTCCGTCATTTAATGTTAATCAAACAACAAAAGAAAATCACTGCTCTTCACTAACTTTAATAAGAATCAGTGTATATTTAATTCAAATGGTAAAGTCTAAGCAGTGTTATTTTATATTTAATTACGTTATTCTGTTTCCGCACTTAAATACTACTGTTTAAAAAACAACAAAAAAACGTAAACCGCTGTTTATTTCATTTGTATCTTTATTCTGTTATATTTGTCGTTGCTATTATTTGTAATTTGGTTATTTGTTCTTATTCTATTACCTACTGTGTATTTGTCTCTATTTTTAGTTCAAATAAATTTAGTTTGAAATCAAGTTTCCTCAAGCTGTTGTGTAACGAAATGACACAGCACTATGTAGAGTTGTACGCTTTCAAATGTCTGTATCTTCCTACCAATTAAATATAAATCAACACCTAACTATATAAATGTAAAAACACAAATACACTGGCTGAAGAAACATTTAGGTCAGATGATTGCATTCAGGCCGTGGCTTTCAGTTTCAGGACTGTCCTGCCAAATGGAGCACAGGTGTTCACCCTACCCTAATACCACACTGGAACAGACTGACAGACAGACATCATCAAAACTGGCAGAAAGCCCAACTAATCAGACTGGAGCTGGTGATTTCAGCAGATTTTCTTGCTGTTTGTACGTCGAGACATTCAGAAAGCACTGGGAGAGTATCTGAATATGTAGTTTATGGCTATTGGCAGAACAAATCACCGCTGTCTGCATTCTCAGACGCAGAACTGTTAGATGTTAATTTTCTAAAAGTGAGCAATTATTTGTCTGTGATGTCCTTTTGGTTGCTTACTTCACATGGTGCTCATCATTTGATGGTATAAAATGCTTCTACACATTTGGCAATGTCGCGCAGCGGCTTATGAGTCACATGTGCATTTAGTAACAGAGTAACCTGAGAGATGTGTTCAGTGTTAAGGCCGTGTCCGAAGCGGTGCTGCTGTTGTGATTATTCCTAGAACTGTGTCCTCTTCCGAGAGCTCTGCTGTGTGGCTCATTTGCTAAATCAAAAGTGTTTTTCCCAGCGGGTCTGTTGATCATTCTTCTGAGACTGGCGCTGCGATAGCATGCAGCATAAATGGGTCGTGACCTCAGGCCTGTGTTCTCCAAACACAGCCCACCCAAAATAGCGTGTGTGACCCGTCCTCCGGCAGGTTAAAAATACTCTGGAGCGGCGAGCAGATAGCCGAGCCCTGCTCTCCAGGGGCTTTATTAGCTTGAGGAGCGATGATGGTTTTAAGCTCCATCATAAGAAGTCGCTGAGGCAGTGCTGCACTAAACCTTCAGAGAAACACGAGCTGCTTCTCCACTATTAGACGCCATAGACAGAGGTGACAGATACCAATTTTGGGAGACATTCAGAGCTCTCAGCACCACGAGTTTCAGAAACATGTTTTTGTCAGGTTTAGCCTTAATTTTGTTCCTGTGTTTGTTTCCTTATAGTTCAGTTCTGATGTCTCCTTGTTTGTCTCCATGGTTTGTACTTAGTTGCACCTGTTCATACAATTCCCTGAGTATATGTAGCCATGTGTTGTCAGTTAGCATTTGTTGGTTCTCATCTTCAGTAGGTGTGTTTAACAAGTGTTTAATAAGTTTAATAAGTGTGACTGGCCTGCATGTTTGGTTTTGTTTATTGCATTTATCATGACAGATTTCACACACATAGTTCTTCAGTCCATCCACACAAACACACAGAATAGTCTTTTCACACATTGGACCATTGTATTCTACATTTTTGTCCATATAGATGAATCTCATGAAAACTGTCTAAACAGGCCAGTTAAACTGAATTAAATTCAGAATTAAATTAAAACCAAATTATCTAAGAAAATCAATTTATATTCTGGAATTATATTTTATGACATTTTACCCCAAATTCAGATTGTTTATACATTTTTATCTAATTGCTGTAATGCAAAAATAAATGAATAATCAATCAATTAAACATATGTAAAAAAAACATTGTTAAGAGTTGCTGACAGCAACTTCAGCCTACTTTTAAAAACAGTACTTATTATGGAAATAATGTTCTAGAATATAAAAGTAAGATGAATATAATGTTTTTGGACACTTAATTGCATGTTAACTTTTGGAGTGCTTTCTGACCCACCTAAGCAGTTATTTCATAATTACATCTGTTGTCTTTGAAATGTGGTCAAAATGCTGCTGCTTGTACCGACAAGCATATATGGCAACTTATGTAAATGATAGATTTTAATGTAATTTGTTTCGAAACTTGTATGTCATCTATTTAAATATATTTGTAACTACACATTTGCAATGATGAATTAATAAATGAATAAATGTAATGATGAAGTTTATTGCATTTAAAACATATGAACTTTAAATGTAATATTGAATAATACAATCCAGTTAAAATTGTAATAATCAAGTTAGGAAACAGTGATGAATGTGGCCAGTAAAATTATTTTATCTGCAAATACAGTTTTAATACTTGAAGTACACTATCAAGTATACATCCAGTACAGAAGCACATTCATCAGAAAGGTTTTTTTTTTCACTATAAAGATGTTTATTTGAATGTAGAAGAAAAATGCATTTTAACAATGGTAAGAGGTCACTATTTCTGCTATACTTTTTTACATTTTTTAACATTTTTAATTAACTTTTTTTGCATTTCACTGCAGTAGTCGTGGTGTCACAAATGCATTTTTAAAAGAATAAATGTGACCCTGGAGCACAAAACCAGTCTTAAGTACCATGGGTATATTTGTAGCAATAGCCAACAATACATTGTATGGGTCGAAGTGATCGATTTTTCTTTTATGCCAAAAATCATTAGGATATTAAGTAAAGATCGTGTTCCATGAAGATATTTTGTACATTTCCTACTGTAAATATATATCCAAACTTATTTTTTGATTCGTAATATGCATTGCTAAGAACTTCATCTGGACAGCTTTAAAGGTGATTTTCTCATTGTTTTTATTTTTTTGCACCCTCAGATTCCAGATTTTCAAATAGTTGCATCTCGGCCAAATATTGTCCTAACAAACCATACATCAATGGAAAGCTTATTTATTCAACTTTTAGATGATGTATAAATCTCAATTTCAACAAATCGACCCGTATGACTGGTTTTGTGGTCCAGGCTCACTAATATTCCATTTGGTCTTTCGATTTATTATAATAATTAGTCATTTATTTTAGCAATTAGGCTATACAGGCTTCAAGTATAGTAATTCTAAAAACACTGACATGCATTGACGTATAGTACATCACACTATAGGACACTGCTTAACATGTCATCTCAACTACCCTTTTTTTTTAACCTTAGTTTAGTTGTTCCCACGCATCTCAGGTTGTAGATACTGTAAGGGCAGTGAACTCTGACCTGTGCAGTGACCTTTGACCTCCAGTGTGACATATGACTCCCAGTGTGTCCTCACAGCTATATAGCCCCCTCACAGCCTGTGTATTATTTATGTGTGCTGCATAGATTGTTACTTTCCTTTGGGCTTTTACAGTGTTTGTGTTGTGTAGCAGCAGCTGTGATTGCTCACAGACAGGTGTCAGCACTGACCTGACGCTTTACATTGCTGTAGCATCACTCATCAACACGTCATAACTGATTCAGCTCTTCATTAAAGATTGTGGCAATAAAAACAAATCAGATCAGAGTTCATATAAGTTCACAGTGGATAAAATAAAGTTCCTGACAATGCATTTCATGTTGATTCTGGTGGCACAATATCACAGCATCACAGT
>JAHKKF010514068.1:1969-22333 GCA_019740295.1 Labeo calbasu | reverse complement strand
AAAATAATGCATGCTAACTTTTTTTTTTTTGCATTATGACATTATTTTCATGACAATTGTGCATTCTCATTACTTAACAAATCAAGATAAGTTTGCAGAGATTTCAATATGAACTCAAATATTTCTCAACAATTCTTCTAAAATCAATTATTTTAAAGTATTCATGAAGATAAGCTGTTTACATTTTCTTATTGTTCATTTCTTTAAGGATTTTTTAAAAGAAAAATAAATTAAACAAAATATAAATAAAATAAAATAATGCAAGCTAATTACATAAATTGTACATAAATTGTTTTATAGTCTATTGAGTTAAAATAAAATAAAATAAAATTTTGCATGATCTCTACTTAAAGACATTGTAACATTATATTTATGACAATTAAGCGCATTTTCCCTGCAGATTTTCATTACCATGATTCCCATTTTGTTGAATAAATGTTTATTTCTAATGAAAATTTAGAAGAAAATCTGAGACATGGTGATATTAAAATAAAATAAAATAAAATATGCAAGCTATCTAATTAAATATATTGAAGTCTGTTTTATAGTCTGTTAAGTTTTTTTTATTTTATTGCATTGTGACATTATTTTCATGACAACTGAGTGCATTTTCCCTCGAAATTCTCATTACTGTGATTCTCATTTTATTGCACAAAATGTTTATTTCTTCAAAGGAAACATCTGAGACAAAATGAAATAAAATAATCCATGCTAAGTCTTTTTTTTTTGGCCCATTGTTTTTTTTTTTTATTATTCTCATGACAACTGTGCATATTCCCTCCAAACCCTCATTACCATGATCCACCTAAACAAACAAACAAACAAACAAACAAACACAGAGATATTATTTAACTGATGAAGTATTTATAAATCACGGCAGGCCGTCACTTTCAAACCAAGCTGTCTAGCATCGTCTCCAGTTATTTACACCTCTGTTTCCCAAGCTGACACAGATCTAGCGACTTCCAAACAGGCTTAGCAGAGAAAGCATGGATGAAGCTTACTAAACAATTTAAACACGGGGCCATTTGCATTCCGCGTTGCGCCAGAGACACATTATTAATTTTCAATGAGCACACAACAAACTTTCCCGAAAGATATTTTCGAAAGGAAGTTTATAAATGATGTTTAAAGTTTCATTTCTCATACATACTTAACAAATAGAAAAACAAAGTAGTTTATTTAAAAGCTGCCGGAAGCCTGCGGCTCTGTCACACACTCGCTGACAGCTCAGTAAGTAGCGAGGGGCCGGATATACTGTATATATACTGCATAGAGGTTTCTGTGTTGCTGTGGTAACAGGCTTCCATCAGTCCAAGACCCCCAATAAAAGAAAACAATAATGAGTGTGACTCTTATTTCCGCTCAGTAATGAAAAATAAAAAAAAAGAGCCTCTGTGCTCCAACTTGCCTTGAAGTGGAGGATTTCGTGCTCTTTTCCTCTTTTCATCTTGGTGTTATTACAGCAAAAGACTCTGAGATCAGAAGGACCATAGTTTTCTAAAGCCCTTTTTGTGGACACACATGGATGTACAGCCTGGCATCGCAAAACATAAACAGACTGCTGTTTGAACATTCCCTGCGCGTTTGTGTTTTCTGTGAAAACGCGGCATCTTTTCTGTGAGTGTAAAAAGAGAGTCAACTAATCATTATATGAATCGATTCAACAGTCAGTTATTCTTATAGAAAGCGATTCAGCCATTAATTATTCTAACAGAAATCGATTCACCCTATAGAAAATAAATCCAGTGCTAATTCTTATGGATTTCTATGCGAACGCGACTTCTGTCACATAGGAAGCGAGTTTGTCCTTGTATCTCCTCGCCTCTTTGCCCACCTTCATCCCCCATCCCCTCGTGAGCCAGGTCTCTCATCCTCCTCCATCTCTTTGGAGTCCTCTCCAGGGCTGTTTCATACTCTCTTTCAACTCTCCTACTCATTGATTGACCTCTCTCCCTCTTTCCACTGCATTCCTCCCCCTCATTCACTTAATTAAAACGGCGAGTGTCTGAAAATCTGAGAGGGGCTTTGTAAGGTAATGAATGAGCGTGCTTTCTGCTCTAGTTGGGTAAAGCTCACAAAAACAAGTCCAGGTCACATTTCACATCAAAAACAAAACAAAACCGTAGGGTATTATTTGTTGCTTATTAAGAAAATGAGGCCTATTTTATTTTTGTTGTTTATTTTCATTTTCTAACATTTTTTTCATTAACAAGTCCCCACAAAATCATATTGGCCATCATTTTCTTTTCATTACCATAATGCATATGTATGTTTTTGCAGCATTCCCAAGATTTTCATTAGAATCTCATTATTATATTTATAATAGTTCATTCAATTCATTAAAAATCTTCCTTTTTTTTTTTTAAACCAAATGTAAATTCATCTCCCAGTCATTTAGACTATCAGAAAAAGAAGGGAAAAACAATTCTATTTTATATTTTTACATTAATAATGTAATCAATATTCTATTTATTTAAGCAATGTATGAATCTCATCAAGTTAGTGTTTTTACTCATCCAAGATGTTCATGTCTTTCTTTCTTCAGTCGTAAAGAAATTATGTTTTTTAAGGAAACATTTCAGGATTTTTCTCTATATGATGAAGTGCCCCAAATTTGAACTTCCAAAATGCAGTTTAAATGCGGCTTCAAATGATCCCAAATGCGGTTGTAAACAATCCCAGCTGAGGAAGAAGGGTCTAGTTCATTATCTAGTGAAACGATCGGTTATTTTCATAAAAATAATACAATTTTTAAACTTTTTAATGTCAAACACTCGTCTTGTCTTGCTCTTCTGTTATCTTCCAGGTTATGCCAGTTAGGGTATGTCGAAAAACTCCCATCTCATGTTCTCCCTCAACTTCAAAATCACCCTATATCGCTGTTTTACCTTTTTTATTAAGGTTGTTTGATCTTCTTTGCATGTTCACTTTGCAAAGACTGGGTCGGTACTTCTGCAGCGATGTAGGATGATTTTGAAATTATTTTTGAAGTTGAGGGAGAAAATACGATCGGAGTTCGGAGAGAGCAAAACAAGACGAGCGTTTAAGATTAAAAAGTATTTAAATTGTATTTTTTAAATTAAAATAACCGATAGTTTTGCTAGATAAGCCAGCATGGTCTGAAGGTGATCTGAGCCAATTTTGGTGAAAATTTTGGTAAGCACTTAGATGCTATTTACACTAAGTGAAAATAGCAGTTTTTGTTAGTGATATGCTATTTACACCAAGTGCAAATAGCTGTAGATTCTGTTAAACTAGCAGGATTTTCTGCTATTTATACTACTTATTACTTTATTTTAAAGTTTTCGATTAATTTTGAAAATAAATGCCTTTTTGATGTGATATGAGATTTGCAAAGCAGAAAAAAAGTTTAGCAAAAGGCAGATACGAACCTGGGTCGATCACGCCAAAATGGCTACTGCACACGTTTTATCATCTACGCCACTTGAACTGTTATTTGGAAACCGTCTTTTGTAGTGCAGACTAGTCCACACATTGGTGGGCGGAGTTAGTGTAAATAGCCTCTGCCAACAAAGCAGGCAATTTGCACTTAGTCCGATATTTTATTTGTGAGCTTATGTTCAACTGTTCTTTTTAATAGTTAACTTTGAATTATTTTTGTATTTTTTGGATCATCAGTCATCAAAGCTTGGTAAATACTGATCACAGACACAGATTTGCTTTTAATTTCACCAGGCCGATTACTCACTAAAAACTCCCACAGATCATGTTTTTATGCCATTTTAAGTCTTTTTTTTTTTGAGGTAATAAAGTGGTTATATCTAAGTGTGTGAGTTGTTTATTTACTTAATTTAATTAGTCTTCCCATTAACGGCACTAAATTATTCATTCACACTGATTCGCAAACACAAGAGGCGGGATTTAGCACATGAACCAATCACTAGACAAACATAACCAGTCATATCAATCATATCTTGATGGAGGCATTGCCTCTGACGTGACTTTTCCCCATTCATTCTCAATGACCCCCCACCAAACTCACCACACACTTTAGAGAGTCTGTTAAAACTTGATGGGCTCAGGGGAGGTGAATATTTATACATTATTCTTATTTTTGGAAACTAGTTTAAATGTCACAAAATAATGTCACAATGTAAAAAATGTATAAAAATCCATCTTAATGGGTTTGATTTTTAAAGTAAATAACATTTCTTCTTTCTTCCTTTTTGATACCGAAGATGAAATATGTCCTAGGCATGTTCTTGACATTGATTTCCTCTGTAATTTTTTTCCCATGTGACCATGTATGTATCATTGGCACAGTGAATGGACTCTGTGAGTAGGTCAGTCAGGAACAGACAGGACCGGAGGGGAGGAAACAGAGCTCAGCAGAATCAGATAGAGAGCTTGACGGCCTAAAGGCCTCTCCAGTAATCATATCAACATGTTCATCCAGGCTGGCAGCTGCAATGAGCAAGAGCTCCCTGTGGAGCTATATCAGCAAGAGCAGTCTGAGCTCAGCAACACAGACTCATAACGCTGTCTTGTCTCTGCCCAGAGACAGGCCAAGACCCATCCTTTAAGACAAAGAGGCCACATGCACTGCCCAAATGAAGAAGCAAAGTCCCCTCAATGGGTTTGGGCTATTTTAGTGCAATGTCAGTTCATGTTCCATTTGATGTTTACACGATTTCTGAGTTAAAGCCCATAGAACAGTATTTATCAACGAGCTACCAGCACTATACATTTTGTATGCTATTTAAAATGAATCACATAAAAGTCCTAAAGGGATAGTTCATTTAAAAATGAAAATTCTGTCATGAATTACTCAACCTCATGTCGTTCCAAACCCGTAAGACCTTCGTTCATCTTCAGAACATAAAATAAGATATTTTGGATGAAATCTGAGAGCTTTCTGACCCTGCACAGACAGCAACACAACTGACACGTTCAAGGTCCAGAAAGGTAATAAGGACATTGTTAAAATAGTCCATGTGACATCAGTGGTTCAACCGTAACTTTATGATTAACCTTAAGGACTTTATTTAAGAATTTCTCTTCCGCGTCAGTCTTTGACGTGCGTACATGAGACTACGATGTCCTTACTACCTTTCCAGGCCTTGACTAATCAGTTGCGCTGCTGTCTATGCAGGGTCAGAAAGCTTTTGGATTTCATCAAAAATATCTTAATTTGTGTCCTGAAGATGAACAATGAAAAATGAACAGGTTTGGAACGATATGAGGGTGAATAATTAATGACAGGATTTTCATTTTGGGGTGAACTATCCCTTTAGGTATATGCATTTCTAAACTTTTTTTTAACATTACCTTAAAAATAACTAAAATAATACAGTAAAAAGCATATTTAGATGTTATTCTTAACAGGTGGCCTATTATTTACAGCCACCAACTTTTTGGACCATTAGTCAACAATCTTCAGTCAACACCACAGCTTTAATTTAACCCAGCTGAGGTGCTGCTACAAAATCTAATCATGATGATAATTTTCTCATATTTTTGGAGGAGGCACTGCATTTTCAGAAATTTCAGCATCATTACTCCAGTCTTCCGTGCTACATGATCCTTCAGAAATCACTTTAATATGCTGATCTAATATGAATGCTGAAAAGTTTTTGCAATTTAATATTGTTGTGGAAACCATTATTATTATTTTTCAAGATTCCTTGATGCATAGAAAGTCTAAAAGAACAACCTTTTGTAACAAGTCTTTACTGTAACTGTTGATGCATTTAATTCATCCTTCCTGAATAAAAGCATTAATTTATTTAAAAACAGAAAAATAAAATTCTGGCATGTAGACACTGCAAAATTTTGGGAATACCAATTATGTTTAAATGCATTGGTGAATCACCTAAATTACTGCATTTGTACAAAACAAGATCAATCACATCAATTTGTGTACAAGGCCAAAAATAAATCAAGCGATTCTTATGAGAGAGAGAAAGCAAAGACATGCCAACTGTCACCAAAAGCCACATACATATGATATTTTGAGCTCAAAACCTGCGTAGTAGCACAAGAAGAAAACACAGCTGTTCTCAGATTTGTGAGTTTCTGACTTGGCACCGAGTGCCTAGAGCTTTCAATATTTTGCACACTGGAACACAGAAGAGTGCAAAAGAGAGTACATTACTTCTGTCGGGGATATGCCCCAAGCACTACTTCTGCTTCCCTCTTTCTGCCGTGACCTCACTCATTCTGTCCTTTAAATTCCTCACTTCCACTTGTCTCACTTCCTCTCGTCTCCTCTTGTGGCTGCGCTCAGAGCTGCTTTATCCCTATGAAGCATGCAGTAACAGGATCTGTGATGACTGGTTCTGTGAGGGAGACCCTTAGGGGTGCTGCTTACTACTGTTGCATGTTCAAAGCCCTCTCAACAGCCTAGAAACAGCAGACGTGATGCCATGTTGAATCCCTTTCCACGGTTTAACCACCAAACGCTTGTCATCTTCCTAAATAATCAAAGTAAGACCTCCCCGGGTGCCGGCCAGAGCTGTCTGACAGCCTCCATGGTGCCTTAAGATGGTTGACCTTGCAGCATCTGCTGGAAGAATGGGAAGGTACTGGGAAAGAGACACACTGAGAGATAAGAAGATGATATAAAGTCTGTATCAACGTATGCTCTCAGCAGGAGCCAAATTTTACAATCTTGTGTTACACAGAAGGCAACAACCAGCACATGGATACTTGATGATACTTATTCATGTCAAACAGAAAGAAGCCAAACAGTACTCTTATGATGACTCTTATGAGCCAGTTCTTTTTAGTGAATCAAAAACATTCAGCACAAGTGCAGTCCAATTCCAGAAACAAATAACTCTTATGAACCGATTCTTTTTAGGGAATCAGAAACTTTCAACATGACCTGTGCATTCCATTTCCAGAAACAAATGACTTACTAGCCAAGTGCAGTAAGAGTCGGTGTAAGACCGGTGCAGTCCAATTCCAGAAACAAATGACTCTTACGAGTCAGTTCTTTTTAGTGAATCAGAAACACTCAACATGACCTGTACAGTCCAATTCCAGAAACAAATGACTTTTACAAGCCAATTCTTTTTTGCAAATCAGAAACTTTCAACACGACCAGTGCAGTCCAATTCCAGAAGCAAATGACCCCTACGAGCCAATTCTTTTTAGCAAATCAAAAACTTTCAACATGACCGGTGCAGTCCAATTCCAGAAACAAATGACTCTTATGAGCAAATTCTTTTTAGCGAATCAGAAACATTCAACACAACTGGTGCAGTCCACGGTGCACTCCAATTCCAGAAACAAATGACTCTTTA
Organism: Labeo calbasu; assembly: GCA_019740295.1. Classification (NCBI taxonomy): domain Eukaryota; kingdom Metazoa; phylum Chordata; class Actinopteri; order Cypriniformes; family Cyprinidae; genus Labeo; species Labeo calbasu. The sequence continues at coordinate 15,062 of JAHKKF010514068.1, read as the reverse complement.
CGAGCTAGTTCTTTTTAGCGAATCAGAAACATTCAATGCGACCAATTGCAGAAACGAATGACTTTTACATGCCAGTTCTTTTTTGCAAATCAGAAACATTCAACGCGACCGATGCAGTGCAATTCCAGAAACAAATGACTCTCAAGAGCCAGTTCTTTTTAGCAAATCAAAAGCTTTCAACATGACCAGTGCAGTCCAAGTCCAGAAACAAAAACTCTTACGAGCAAATTCTTTTTAGCAAATCAGAAACATTCAACACAACCAGTGCAGTTCACAGTGCACTTAAATTCCAGAAACAAATGACTCTCATGAGCCAATGCTTTTTAGCGAATCAGAAACATGCAACACGACTGGTGCGGTCCAGTTCCAGAAACAGATGACTTACGAGCCAGTTCTTTTTAGCGGATCAGAAACATTCAAAACGACCGGTGCAGTCCAATACTAGAAACAAATGGCTCTGACGAGCCAATTCTTTTTAGCGAATCAGAAACATGCAACGCGAACGGTGCAGTCCCATTCCAGAAACAAAAGACTCTTACGAGCTAATTTTTTTGGCGAATCAGAAACATTTAATGCAACCGATGCAGTCCAATTCCAGAAACAAATGATGCTTATGAGACAATTCTTTTTAGCGAATCAGAAACATTCAACACAACCAGTTCAGTCCAATCCCAGAAACAAACAAATGACTCTTATGAGGCCATTTCCAGAAACAGTCCAATTCCAGAAACAAATTACTTTTACGAACCAGTTCTTTTTAGCGGATCAGAAACATTCAGCACAACCAGTGCAGTCCAATTTCAGAAACAAATGGGTCTGACGAGCCAATTCTTTTTAGTGAATCAGAAACATTCAACGTGACCGGTGTAGCCCAGTTCCAGAAACGAAAGACTCTTACAAGCCAATTCTTTTTAGCGAATCAGAAACATGCAACGCGACCGGTGCAGTCCCATTTCAGAAAAAAAAGACTCTTACGAGCCAATTTTTTTGGCGAATCAAAACAAATGATGCTTACTTCCTTTTTTGTGATTGTTTTTATTATTGTTTTTATGATTATTTTACTTCCTTTTATGTAAAGCACTTTGAATTACCTCTGTGTATGAAATGTGCTATATAAATAAACTTGCCTTGCCTTATGAGATAATTCTTTTTAGCGAATCAGAAACATTCAACACAACTGGTTCAGTCCAATCCCAGAAACAAACAAATGACTCTTATGAGGCCATTTCCAGAAACAGTCCAATTCCAGAAACAAATTACTCTTATGAGGCCATTTTTTTACGCATAGTTGAAAATACAAGTTAGCAGTTTATATCACAACACACCTGCCAACATAAGTAACAACATTATAGAAAAGAAGGAATTTCTGAGATATTTTTTCTTATGCCACTTTAGTTCAGGAAGGTTAGCAAGGAATAAGAATCTAAATCTAATTGTTTTCTAATTACTACACAGGCCTAGACCTCAGTCATATTTTTGACTTAGCAACCACCTATTAGCAAACATATAGCAAGCCCTAAAGCATTTGGCATCATGATGGTGCAGCACTCAAAAAAAGTTCAAATTTAGTTAAATAAGTGCACTGAAGCTGTATGTAGACAAGAATCAGAGCATCAGCATCAAAAGACAGGGTTAATTAACTAAAATTACTTTAAATCCCAAAGGCACTCTCTAAAAGCAGTATCAGACGAAGACATTTCACACCATTTAACCATAACAAAAGCTTTGTCATTTTTTAAAATAGAAAAACAGAAAATGTCCCTATTTAGAACAATTATTTGCAAAGTACTTGACACTTTCTACGTGGAAATGTAAAGAGCTATCAAGTCTGAATGCAGCCCTGAGAAATAACAGCTTCCAGTGACAGTTTTCGAGTCCATGGAGAGCTTTTGTCAAAAACAGCTGTTTTTCTTCTCAACTTAGCATTTACCCCTTAACCTATTGATTTGTCTCTTTGAACACTGCCATTTCATTTCACTGGAAGTGGAAACACCAATCACAAGCACCTCTCTTAATAAGCTGCCTTCATGCTGTGTGCTACTCTGTGAAAAAGAAAAGAAAAGAAATATCAAGGAAAGCATATATAGGTGTTGCCTTCTCTTTGGTGCTAAGAGGCTCACAAAAACTTTGGTTCAGATTCTTATTCTACACTAGAATCTGATGGCACATAATGATCAGGCCACTTTCATAGTGAAAGATGTAAAACTTTATTTCATTCTCAGATTTTCAGAACACTTCCTTTTAAGTACTACAGCTGTCCTACTTTGTTCTTATCTCACTTCTCTCTGTCTGATATTTTTCTCTACATCTTTCCTTTGCAAATTGTTCTTCTTGACATTTCATTTGACTAATCCTAACATCACTTCTCACTTTGTTACATTCTCAGGTCAGTCCTTGCCCAATCTGTATCTGTCTCACGTATAAAATCTCTTTGTTTTCAGCTTTTAAAGTCTCTTAAACCGGGGGTTTTGAAACTTTTTAATGCCAACCATGGGCCCATATTTTGATACTCTTTTAATACTGTTTTGGACATAAATGGATATAAATCATCTTTACCTGCAGTACAGAGTAGTTCAGTTCAGAGTGTTTTCGGTTTTATAAAATATCGTGTTACTATTTCAGTGTGAGAAACAACTGCAAATGATCCAGTGTGTGAGTGAACTGTCCTAATGAATCAAACCGAATCACAAACAATTTCAGACCTTTCCGCAAACCCGCTGACTGATTAGATCAAAAGAGTGATTTATTTGTGTAACTGGCATCACTTGTTCTGACTCTGAATAGCTGACAGAAAAAAAAACACATGACCTGATTGCTGAAATGCTGTGTGAAAAATGATTCTCAAGCTGGAATACAGTCAAATTCATTGACATATAAGGATTTATCAGTAATATTTTACAGGGCCACAGTGGTATTTGGCTCTGGCTTGTGTCCCGGTGAAATACCTAGTATAGTTGACCAGTCGTTAGTCAATGAGAAGATCCTTGGTCAACCAAAATTTTATTAGTCACTTAGTCGCAGAAAAAAAATCCACAGGGAGTGGCGAAGTCATGCAGTCCGTGATGGACAGTTTGGTAATACAGTACATACGGCATAACATCCAAATGCTTGCCTATCATTCATCAACCTCAAATATGGCTTTTCATTTGAAATATGCAACTTTACATGGCTGCTAAATCTAATGTTAACTTAGAAAAATGTGCGCTATTCAAGTGTCTGTGCGGAGTGCGGAAGCTGAATAGTAGCGCCCTCACTGCATGACAGATAGAGGAACCAGTATGGTCATTTGCACTTAAAATACTCCGTCATTTTTGGTCATACAGATAAGGGTAATACATCTTTCGAATCTGTACAAACTCTACATTTATTTGTGTGCACTAAGAGTAACAACAAAACATTGCGCTTTTGTAAAGTAATGAAAGCAAACAGGATACGCTTTCTGCCATTTCGGTTTTTTTGAACTTGAGTGTGTTTAAAAAAAATAGATAGGAAATATATATCTATAGAGAGCAAAATGTCTGCTTTCAAATAAATCAATTCAAATGGAAAACAAATATACTCAGATTATGGAATCAGTATGAAACATGCATACAGGCACATCCACTAATGCAGAAATGATGAGTCAGTGTCGCCGGCTTCATCTCTTAAGCCGAAAGCAAAGAAAGCACTAGTTTATCAATAAATTATTATTAAGTTAATGCAGCCTCCTTACTGTTTTTACCTGAGACATTCATAATCATTACTTCTGCTTAAGTGTTTACTTGTGGCAGTGTGCTGTGGCAAACTGTATGCATTAGGCAGTGTAGGCAATTAAAGGCTCATTATTATGTTTTAAATGGTTTATTAATAAACGTCGATTTGTCGATTAATCGCTTAAAAAGGACAACTACTAGTCGACCAGAAAAATCTTTAGTCGAAAGCAGCCCTACTGTGTTTACAATATGTGTGTATACTTGTATGCATATATAAATACACACACACACACATACATATATAAATGTATAAATATATTTACATTTATATATGCGATTAATCGTGATTAATCGTTTTGACAGTCCTACATTGAATACACTTTAGAAGAATTAAAATATACAGCATTTTGACTTTATTTCTTTTCTTTTCTTGGAGCTCACTACTCATTTTTATTAAAGAACAAAAGCTTTGACATTCTGGTTAATAAAATGTGTTCCACAAAAGAAAGAAAGTCATACATACAACATGAGGATGAGTAAATGATGATGGGATTTTCATTTTTAAATGAACTATTCCCTTAATAGCTGTATCCTGGCCAGAATAGTAAATCATGCTCGAAATCACATACGGTGGAGAGGCTTCCTTACAACTTCATTCTGAGATATTAGAATAGATATTAGATATTAGAATGCAGACCCGGTCTCACTGGCAGGATTTATCTTTTAATTTCTCAGCTGCATTGTTCCACTGTCTCAGTCATTCCCATGGGAATCTCAGCCACAGAATCAGGCAAAGGCATGAGGCGAGACCCAGAAAGCTCTGCGCTTACTATTTATGTCTTTCTGGTTGGAGATGACAGGGAGGCTTTAAACTGCAGAACTTTGGCAGGCTGGGCATTGGGAGTCTTCTCACGTCCATGAGATTCTTTATCTCAGCGTGACACAACTGTCCCCAGTGCTGTGCTAAGAAGGAGAAGAGAGTATCTCTTCTCTTCCACTCTTGTGCCTCTTCTACTCTGTTCACATGAGAGCTGGAGCTTTGAGCAAACCAAGGTGTTTGCAGCACAACAACTTAGACACGTTAAAGAGAGGCCGAGGACTAGGATTGTGTAAAGCTGAAAGAGCAGAAACTGATATGGCCCACAGTGACTGAGGAAAATACATGTGACCTTTTAGGGCCGCTAGTTAAAATCCAAAATCATTCTGTCATTTATTTCGCCTCAACTTTGGTTTCGAGTGCAGTCTTGTACACATTTACATTTCTTGCCGAAGGGCCTAATAAAAAGTGTTTTAATTATGTTCATGATATTTACCTAAGAAGGTGGCTAATGATACAAGAATTACTGCTTTAGGTGCATCATGTTTTATTAAACCACATCAGGGCAAGTTATGTGTACGGAATGACACTAAGGATTAATTATAAGGAGCCTAATAAATATAAGCAAATACTTTTCTCAACCTCAAGTCATATACATGTAAGACTTTTACTTTTTTCAGTAGAACACAAAAGGAGATGTTTGAATGAATGTCCATGCTGCTCTTTTCCATACAATGTAAGTGATGCTGTCAAGCTCTAAAAATAAAAAAAACAAACAAACAATAAAAGCATTATAAAAGTGGTCCATGTTACTCAAACACTGTCATCCGAAGCAATATGATAACTTGAACCTGATCTCTTGATGGAAACGTATGTAAAATACAAAAACGTATGAAAAAACGTATGTACCATCTACATTTCATGACATTATTCGATGTGAGTGGCACTAAAAGAGTGTTTGTTTTTTTCCCCAGAACTGATGAACGTACGTATGGTACGTTTTATGTGACATTGGTTTTGTACGTCACTGAAGTTCTCACTTTTAAAAATGTCCACTGAGTGGCGCTATAACTGTAATGCTCTGTGACATTTTAAAATAACGTACCATCTGCACTACACCTAAACCTACGCGATAGTATGAACAAAAACGAATGTGACGTAAAAAACGCAATCGCAATCATGCCATTTTAGCTTGTTTTTCAATCTCTCATCTTTCAGCTCTTTCATTGTGAGTTATGTTTTTCACGGGATTTGTACCCAAGGATTCCGCATCCTAAGACCAATTGCGTGCGACTGAGCTACCAAACAAGCTTGTTATGACCAGAAAGCAAAACATATGGGGTTTTGGTTAGAAGGGATACAGTTGCAGCCAGAAACTAATAATAATTTTAATAATTAATAATAATTAATTTTCTACATATTATAATGTGTTTTATTAATGTCTACACCTGAACCTTGCAAATATAGCAATTATTGATTGTAATCATAAGTGCGTATGAAAACGATTACAAGTGCTCACTTTTTTACCGCCTCTAGTGTTCATTCCTGTTGGAAACAACTGCAGTGATATGCAGTGTTGGGGGTAACGCATTACAAGTAACGCGAGTTACGTAATATTATTACTTTTTCCAAGTAACTAGTAAAGTAACGCATTACTTTTTAATTGACAAGAAAATATCTGAGTTACTTTTTCAAATAAGTAACGTCGGTTACTTTTCCCTCCATTTATTGATAAAAATTTCTCCTGTCCTCATCTTGAGAGAAATCTGGAGTAAGATGTTAGTTCTAGAATAAATGTGAACATGCATTAATTCATCTCACTCACAAAAAAAGATTCAGTATTCCTAGAAATTAATAAAAAAAGTGAAATTCAACTCAGAATATGATGCAAACCCAATAATTAAGTATGCTAAATAATACAAATATCCTTTATGCATTTAATCCCATTTAATTAACCAATGTCTTTGCTGCTGACCTTCTATTATCCAATTCTACCATACCAATATACAAAATATACTCAAGATAATCTAACATTTGTTTTCCGGTTTTTTATTGCTGAAGAGCTGACATTTTTTTCTTCTGCGGTCTCAACTTTGCAGTTGAGTTGAGCTGAGTTGTTTTACAGACATGAATTTATGAATGACTTTTCTCAAAACCTGAGGCTTTTGGTGTGAAAAGGCTTTTACATTGGCCAAAAATAGAACGTTTTATATTAAAAACAAACAAGCAAGCCCTGCCCAGATTTTAAAAGTAACGCAAAAGTAAAGTAACGCATTACTTTCCATAAAAAGTAACTAAGTAACGTTATTAGTTACTTTTTTAGGGAGTAACTCAATATTGTAATGCATTACTTTTAAAAGTAACTTTCCCCAACACTGGTGATATGTACTTATTTGTACATATTTTGCGTCTTGCGAAAAAGTTCCCACAGGTTTTTGTCATGAGATCAGGTTGGATAGCTTTGTGTCACTAAAAATCTTCCTTGGCTGCTGTGGTTATCATTCACTTTTATTGTATGGAAATAAAACATCTCTCTTTGTGTTCAACAGAAGAAAGTTGTAGTGGTTTCGAACAAAATTTTCATTTTTGGGTGGCCTGTTCCTTTAAAGTGTACATCGAATGCCCATTTTCCACAAGTTGTATGCTTCTTTAGGCTCTTCATGAAATATCTGCAAAATGCTTTGGTTAAAACTCCTCAATGGGCATATAAAACAACACCCTTTTTACCTTGTTAAAACAGCTCTGTTCAAAGCGACAAGCTTGTTTCCAACATTTAGGAAAAAATAATTAAATGCGTCTCAGTAAGCTTAGAAACAGACTCTTGGCTACACAAGCCTCACCATTTCTATGCTTGCTTCACTAAGAGGCAACAAATGGAACGACTTAGAGCTCCAAATCTGCTACAAAAGAGGCAGTAACCAGTGCAATCACACATTGTGGCACATAGATGTTATCTTTGCTGCCTCTGTCTCTCTCTGACTCACTTTATCTTTCCCTCTCCCTCTCTGAAAGGTGATTCAATTCAGGCCCCACGCACTCTTAAGCGCTTGCTGCTCTGAGACTCGGCGGTCTCTGCCCTTATGCTGCTGTTATGGAAGGGCTGCACTCTGCTGTCCAGGTAGATCAACAGAAACACCACACAGCCACGCTTCATTCAGGTGTAAAAGTATAATAGCTACATTTTAGGTGACTCTGAAAGGACGACTCGGTATAGTGCTCGGTATAGCAAGACAAAGTGTCATGTTGAATTTTTATAGCAGAACAAAGTCAGTCTAGATGTAAGGAGTATTTCAGGCCACATGGATTCCCAAGTTGATTTCATTGTTTGATATTTCTAAGAAAGAAAGTGTTATGAACTGTCATGCAGCATCAGGGAAGAGGACCCATACCTGACTAATATATCTGTCACAGCAGAATACGTTCATTCACAGAGCTCCCGACACAAAGGCAAGTGTGAGCGGAGTCGCTATGAGCTTTTCAGCTCTAAAATGACATCTCGCACACTGAAAGAACTCTATTTGCTTTACAACATTTGTCACACGAAAGTATGTTGGCTACTGTAGTGCTGTCACAATGCCAGAGAACTAATAGATGACTAGGTTGTCATGGGAACTAATGTTCAGTCGGGACAATGAATTACTCTGCTAAAATTGGGTAGAGTGCATTTTTGGGGTTTAGACTAATGCTATTGATTACAGTGCATGCAAAGCAGCACGGTATTGATATTCTTAGACATTCTGTTTTGGGTTCTTTCTAAACCCCTAACCCTAAGTATTACACTTGTGCAATTAATTCAGCCCAAACCACTTTACATATAGACATTGTTTCATCGGCTATGGGCACTTTTGGCCCTGTGGACTTTTTTAGAAAGTAAACTCACTTAAAACATACTTTTCACACTCTCACACAAAAGAGCTGTGCACAATTGAGCTTGCAATCCATCAAAGTATATTGCATTGACCGTGAGCCTGAATGGATGCATTTGGTGTATGTGCACAACCTAGTGAACCATCTGTTTTTATGCGCTGTTGTTGCTTTACAAAATGAACAGATTATTTTCTTGTGCATTACGCACACTTGTTTGAAGATTGTTTTTTTACCATATGGGTGTAGATCATTGTTTAGATGTAAATAGAAGCCTAAATTAAATATTCACAATATAAAGCAATTCATATGGTTTTGCTTTACAATTTCTTCTAAGTTTTGGTTACCTAAACAGGTAAGGGAGAGAAACCTCTTAGGTTTCATAAAAAAATACTTTATTTGTATCTTCATTTTTGTTTTGAAGATTAACCAGAGTCTTATGGGTTTGGAACAACATGAGGATATACACTACCAGTCAAAAGTTTTTGAACAATAAGCTTTTTAATGTTTTTTAAAGAAGTTCTGCTCACCAAGCCTGCATTTGATTCAAAATACAGCAAAAACAGTAATATTGTGAAATATTTTTACTATTTAAAATAACTGCTTTCTATTTGAATATACGTTAACATTTTATTTATTCCTGTGATCGAAGCTAAATTTTCAGCATCATTACTCCAGTCTTCAGTGTCACATGATCCTTCAGAAATCATTCTAATATGCTGATTTGCTGTTCAAGAAACATTTATTATTATTATTATTATTATTATTATTATTATTATTATTATAATAAATGTTTAAAACAGTAAAGAGTACTTTTTTTAGGATTCTTTGATCAATAGAAATATCCAAAGGTCAGCATTTATCTGAAATTAAAAAAAGCTTTTGTAACAGGGGGGAAGAAATTATAGAAATTAATACTTTTATTTAGCAAGGATGCTTTAAATTGATTAAAAGTGACGATAAAGACTTGTAATGTTACAAAAGATTTCCATTTCAGGTAAATGCTGTTCTTCTGAACTTTCTATTCATCGAAGAAATCTGAAAAAAAATCTACTCAGCTATTTTCAAAATAATAATCATTTAAGCAGCAAATCAGAATATTAGAATAATTTCTGAAGGGTCATGGAGTAATGATGCTAAAAATTCTGCTTTAAAATCACAGGAAAAAATTACATTTTAAAATACATTCAAATAGAAAACCGTTATTTTAAATCGTAAAAATATTTCTACATTTTACTGTTTTCGCTGTATTTTGGATCAAATAAATGCAGGCTTGCAAAGACTCTTCTTCAAAAAAACAACAAAAAACTTTTTTTAAAAAATCTTAAATCTTACTGTTCAAAAACTGGTAATGTAGGCTTAATGTTTAATGGCTAATTTCATTAGTAGCATTTTATGTATTCTTAATACAACGTAATATTTCCACCCTTTTTTTTGGCAGAATTCTGGAATATTTGACAGTCATGAACATTTCCACCACTGTGTCATATCCACAACATAAAGGTGAGTAAGTAATGACAGAATTTTTGGTATTTTAGGGTAATAATACAGCCAATCATCTGTATCAAAGCTCATGATATATGGTGTTCCAAATACTTTCACATTATGCATTTGCTAATTTATGCTATTTAGTCTGTTCATGTGCTTTTTATGTAACTTATATGGCATGAACTCTGCTAATAAATTCTGAACATAACTGTAGAATATTAAACATTCATCTCCTGTACTTCAGCACTACATAAACTGTTTATTGGAATTGTGTGGGTTTACTGTTGCCTTGGGAGCAACTCACCAAGTCACCTTCATTCTACAAAGAAGCTTATGAGGCAGATAAACTCAGTTCTGATTCTGATATAGTTAACGGTGTACTGGAGGCATATGCGATCACGTACGATCTCTAGAATAATCTAGAATGACAGCTACTCCTTAAAAGTTCCAGCATAATACAACACACAATCTAGAGCAATCCAACTATCTCTAATGAGCACGAACAGGCCGTCTTAACCATCATTCCACAGTGCTGACGGGCTGAGCATTCAGCATGCTGCCTCTTGGGCACCGCTGCATTGTTTGACGTGAGCATCCAGGCCTACGAATGCAAAACTCAGAGGAAAGGCCTCTATCTAGTCAACCCCAGTCAAATGCTTGACTTCACAAAATGGCCTTGCCAGCTGTCCGTGCTGACATTGTGTCAGTAATTAGCCAGCAGGGGGTTTGGACTGGCAGGGAGGCAGTTAGCCTGTCTGCCTGCAAATGGAGGCGGTCATGTCACACTTATGAAACCCCGGGGGAGATGCAGGTGGAACTTCCATGGCCTGCTGGTAGTAGGGTAAGAATGAAACGGTCATACCGAGCAATGTCCTGATAATGGACAGAGGGGATAATGGAAGGGGTGTGACACTCTGAAAACCCAGATCAGTTTTTATGTACAGGAAGCGAGATAAAGTACAAGAGCCTGCAATGCCTGCAGCAATTATGTGTGCTTTAATTAGATCAATAGGAGAAGTCACTTAAAGTCATCATAAAATTGACCTTATTTACTTTCTTTTCTAGTCTATTTGTGAACAGCTGATCTCTGCACATCGTAATCTTTTCTCAAAATGTACTAACTTTTTAACCTTGCTCTTCCAATCACCTGACTCAGTTCCAAACCAATTTTTAAAATCTAATTAAATGGAGAGAAAAAATCCAACTCTACATTTTTTAGTTCTTGTTGAATTTCCAGTTTGCCTCCAGATATATAATGGCTTGTGAATGCTATTTCACATTGACAGTGCTAGAAATAATGCAACTGATTTGTGTTTGCCATTTTATAAATGTTATATCTTTCCCGCATAAATGTCTCTGAATCACTAAAGCGACTTACTAATTTGTGTGGGCTTACTGACTACATAAAAAGTCAAATGTGCGGGACAGATACATAATCACTGTAAATCAAATACTACCCAGATGACATATTTGTTTCTCTCAAAGACTCTATCACTCAATAAAAAAACTGTGGTCGGAAGGAAATTATAAAGTGACGAAGTATAATCAACAAACACTGACCAACAGACAAGACGAAAACGGAGACCTAAATTTGAAAGCATTCATAAAGGAATTAAACATTTCTGAGACAATAAGTTATCACAATATTTTGTTTTCCTAGTGTTTTTTGTATGTATGTTTCAACGTTTGTTGGTCAACACTTTGGTTTGATATATTTGTACGTCATCTGTGTGTTCAATTACCTGTATCTTTTTTCTTGGGCTGTAACAGTAGAGTAAGGTAAAAGGAGTTTTTGTATCTAAGACTGTAAGGTATTCACCTTGTTTGTTTGTTTTTCTCGTAAGAACGAGTGCGGCCATTTGTAAATTTTATGGGTTAGACTTTCGCTCGTTAGTACATTCGCTGTACAAAATAACTCGTTTTGCTGCTTGATAAAGCAAATTAGTGTGTCGTACCATGTTATTGTAATATATTATCTGAATTATAAACACACTTGCTGCACGTTGTTTTTCTTCTTGTTTTTCCCGAACCGAAAGTCTCACCCATATTTCCGCGTTAAAGAAAAAGGTGGATAACTTACGTGCCTATAAATAAACTGACTTTAAAATAAACCCACCTTGTATTCGAGGCTGCCGATAAAAGTGCATGCATGGTCAAGAGGTGAAAGGGTTCGAGGATGCCTCAGGTTGTTTATGTGTCACGTGAGGCGCCTCTTGGCTTACCTCAGAACACACTGCAGCGCGCGTGAAAAATGCCCGCGGGCTCTGAGCCAGTACTGTAAGTGGAAACGGATGGACGAGTCGTTTGTAAAACCCCTTTAAACCCTTCGTGGTACTATTATGATATTCAGTCAATGAAAACAGAAGCAAACGTCAAGACCATTGTTTGAAAGACTTAGAGAAACACTGCTCCCTAATGAAGCTGTAGTGTGTGGAGACTGGCTTCTCGAGTCAGTGGGTTTCCTTCATGAAACAAATCGCGTTTCTGAATGAATCGTTTTCAAGGGAATCGTTTCTCAAAAACGGATTCGGAGCAGCACTGAATATGGCACGAATGTAATGAACAAGCAATCCTATTTGTGAACAAGGATCTGCTGAACGATGGGGCATGTCGTTCATACAGTTCGACATGAGTGAGGTTAGTTTACAACAAGGAGGAATGTGTTGTTAGCAAAATTTAAATGTAAAATGAATTCTGAAAAAAAAAAAAAAAAAAAAAACATGTCGTTATATAACGTCAATGGTGTTACAGAAACAGTTAATTTATTTGGGCTGTGTTGTTGATTAAAATTGTGACCCTGGACCACAAAACCAGTCATAAGGGTCACTTTTTGTGAAATTGAGATTCATACATCATGGTTTGTTAGAATAGGGCAATATTTGGCTGAGATACAACTATTTGAAAATTTGGAATCTGAGGGTGCAAAAAAATCGAAATATTGAGAAAATCGCCAAATGTCCAAATTGTCCAAATGAAGTTCTTAGCAATGCATATTACTAACCAAAAATTAAGTTTTTATATATTTAGAGTATGAAATGTACAAAAGATCTTCACAGAACATGATCTTTACTTAATATTCTAATTGTTTTTGTCATAAATGAAAAATCGATCATTTTGACCCATACAATGTACAGTACGATGTACAATGTACAATGATTTTACTGGTTATGATGGGAATTGTACTGGGTACTTTAATGGGAACTGTAATAGTGCCTATTGGTCTCTACTGGTA
>JAHKKF010514067.1:12984-40057 GCA_019740295.1 Labeo calbasu | reverse complement strand
CAAAGAAGATCAAACACCCTTAACAAAAAAGGTAAAACAGCGATATAGGGCGATTTTGAAGTTGAGGGAGAACATGAGATGGGAGTTTTTTGACATACCCTGTCATGAACCATATAACTGTCATGAACCGGAAAAAAACAGTCCAGGTAGAGTAAGACAAGACAAGCCTTTGGCATTAAAAAAGTATATAAATTGTATTATTTTTATGAAAATAACCGATCATTACGCTAAATAAGACCCTTCTTTCTCGGCTGGGATCGTTTACAGCCGCATTTGGGATCATTTGAAACCACATTTAAACTGCATTTTGGAAGTTCAAAATCGGGGCACCATATCAGTCCATTATATGGAGAAAAATGCTAATTTTTTTCCTCAAAAAACATAATTTCTTTACGACTGAAGAAAGAAAGACATGAACATCTTGGATGACAAGGGGGTGAGTACATTATATGTGAATCTTTGTTTTGGAAGTGGACTTCTCCTATAAAGACTGATCACAGTATTTGAAACGGAATGAAAAGAAATTCACATAAAATGCCACAGGGTTAAAAATGTGATTAGTTGCATTTAGCGTCATTAATACAGTTCAGCATTTTTAATTTATCAGTTTACATCTCTGCTTCTTAGTAGTTCTTTATGTCTTCCTGTTGTCTTGGTATTGAATCATGGATATTATTTGCAGTGGGTTTGTTTTATTGCTCCTTCCTTGCCTCTTTTGACCTTTGCCTCTTGCTCTTCTATTACTGCCTTGTTCTTGCTCTGATCCCTGGGGGTTATTTTCTCTCTTTCTGGTGTTTTCCTCCTAATATGCTGACAGGATGCTGCCTTCATTTTGGACTTTATTCGTAGTCCACGTTCCTCCTACATCTGTCACTCTCAGGTCAGTCTCTGCTCTGTGAAAGCCGCCTGTCTCTTGCAATGCGCGTGTCTGCGTTTAAACCATGTGTGCATGCCTGCGTAGTTGTCCAACCTCTCACTAGCATTAAAATGTGAAGGTTGATGTTTCTATCTGGTGTTTTTGTAGTCAGAGTGATAATAACGAGACATTCCTGTTTGTCTGTGTATCCATACTTAATACAACAAAATGCAAAAGCACTATTAGATTCACTTCATTTAACATCATAACCACTAAGAGTTCTACTGTAGTGTTAGACTGCACCACTCCTATTGGTCAATAGAAGAATGCATGTGCACTTTTCATTTAATCTCACTTCACATCCTGTGCTCATTTAGAGTACTGCTAATCTCACGTAGCCAGATTTTTGTCTAGCGGCATACAGTAACTGTTCCACATAGCAGCTAATTCTGGCCAGGAGCAGATGGGAAGAGGCCATCTGACCAACAAGTAAAGCGAGTCTTCACATTTTCCTTTTTTTAACGACATGATATTTTGCATCGGAAGAATCTTTTCATAGTTCCTATAGCTATTGGTGGAAATACCCACTTTTTGGTGTGTACACACCGCTGGAACTTGGAACAGTTAGTTCTAGGAACTCAGTTTGGGGGAACTAAATTAGCTCCTACTTCAGAGTAGGGTCTAAAACAGTTCTATAGGAACTACCTGCGATGTAAGTGTACGCTGATTTCGTATACGAAACACCGGTTACCTGGCCATTATAAAAAAAATGTAAACATATTTGCTCCACAAACATGGAAAACAGCGATAACGGTATTACCTTTTGTCTGCAGCATTGGGTTATTTTCTTAGTCTCTATGATATGTAGTACTGCATGTTGTCAGAGGAGATTTCGTCTCTTCGCCCAACTTTCAGTGCCATAAATTGTGTGTTAACATTCCATCTCTGTAATCACGAAACCAACGACACACAACAAAAACAGCTCAGATCACTGCGTCCTCCATTTACCGGTTGTTGACGTTTGTAATTGCCATGCATAAAGACATTGCTGTCTGCCACTTCAGGGTTCCTGCTACCGGTGTGAATTCAACCTGGAAAATGGTCCATGGGGAAATTGGTTCTCTAGGAACCACCCTGCTGACTAGTTCCCATAACTGAGTTCCTAGAACTATGATACCTCATGATACCACAGTAATCCACAAGCATGCAATAAAGTGATAAATCATTTAAATCATTTCAAAGTTGTTTACGAAGAGAATTTATGAAGACAACATCAAAGAAATTGGTAGAAAATTTAAAGTCAAGTACAGACCTTGATACCATTCGGTACAGTAATTTTAAAAACGTCCATTTCCCGCTAACATTTGAGCGCTGTTGACTTAATGAACGTGTGTATGCGACGTGTTCACGCTCCTCACAGAAGCACACGGGAGCATTTGAAAGCAGCGCCTATTAGCGGATCCCTTAAAGGAGAAGTTCACTTCCAGAACCGAAACTTACAGATAATGTACTCACCCCCTTGTCATCCAAGATATTGTTTTTTTTTTTCAGTTGTAAAGAAATTATGTTTTTAGGGGGAAGACATTTCAGGATTTTTCATATAGTGGACCTCAATGGTGACCCAGGTTTGAAGTTTCAAAATGCAGTTCAAATGCGGCTTCAAACGATCCCAGTCAAGGATCGTTTGCCTAAACTCTGTTTTTTTTTTCGGTTCATGACAGTGTGTGTCAAAAAACTCCCATCTCATGTTCTCCCTCAACTTCAAAACCGTCCTACATCACTGTTTTACCTTTTTTGTTAAGGGTGTTTGATCTTTGCATGTTCACTTTGTGAAGACTGGGTCGGTACTTCTGCAGCGATGTAGGATGATTTTAAAACGATTTTTGAAGTTGAGGGAGAAAATACGATTGGAGTTTTTTGACATACTCTAACTGTCTTGAACCAGAATACACAGAGTTCAGGCAGAGCAAGACAAGATGAGCGTTTGAGGTTAAAAAGCGTTTAAATTGTATTTTTTTAAATGAAAATAACCGATCGTTTTGCTAGATAAGATACTTCTGCCTCATCTGGGATCGTTTACAACCGCAATTGAGATCGTTTGAAGCTGCATTGAAACTGCATTTTGGAAATTCAAACTCGGGGGAACCATAGATGTCCACTATATGGAGAAAAATCCTGAAATGTGTTCCTCAAAAAACATATTTTCTTTACGACTGAAGAAAGAAAGACATGAACATCTTGGATGACAAGGGGTTTTAAAAGATTTATAAAGTTTTATAAGTTTGTATAAGTTTTTGTTCTGGAAGTGAACTTCTCCTTTACTATATCTGCTCATAGACAAATCTGCTGATAGTCGCGGCTTTCAAACACTCCTGTGTGCATCTGTGTGAGTGTTTGGTGAAGAGCGTAAAGCGCTGATCATTGTAGTCAATCACAGTCATTTCTGTCAGGACCACTATCGTCAAAGATGATTGACAGTTAGCATACAGTTTGGACCGTTTGGTTCTGTTCTGGGCAAGAATCCCCCTGTGCGTCCATGCAGCCTAGCATGGATAAGAGCAGAGAGAGCAGCAATAATCCCCCCAGTGAAACAGAACAGAACCAACATAAATGTATCGCAGATATCATTAATGTTCAGTAATTTAATGTACACATTTTAGAAATTAGTTTGATTCAAAAGAGAATCAGAAGGCCAAAGTCTGACTGGATGAGAGGAGGAGTTGGGGATAGAGGAGGGTCATTAGCTATTGAACAATGTGAAAGCTACTGATAATACTGAAGAACCTTATATAAAGCGGAAATAGGCGTCATATTCCTATAGGAAGACATGGATCAGCTGAGAGTCAGCTGATGCAAGCTTGACTAACGTGACCTGCCAGAACTAATGCTACACTTGATATTTGTTGAGCGCGTGAACACTGTGGTCAGTCAGCAGTGTTTAAGAACCCACTCAACACCGCTCAAATGTAAGCGGGAAATAGATGTTTTTAAAATTGCAATACCGAATGGTTTCACGGTCGGTACTTTTGACAACACTAGTAGCCAAGTACCAGATATTTTCTATGTAAGATGCATTCTTGCTAGTCACCAGATGCAGATAGCATGAAGATATCTCAACATTTTGCACCCCTTGTTAGTCCTGTGTAGTGCTGTTTTTTTAAAGTTGTTTGCGTGAAGATATCTTGACACATTCCCTCTGGGTTCCTCAGCTGCCAGCTGAACAGGTTCCAGCAAATCACACTGAGAGTGGGTTGTCGGACAAAGGAGGCAACCAACCAGGGGAGAGACCATCAGCTACATCCCAAGCCACAGGAGACCTAACCCCAGGCACTGGTGCAGAGACTGGGTAAGAGAGAGTCTTACCTTATTCCAACTGTCAGAACATGGCTTCCTATATATTTAAGTCAAAAAGTTCCACTTTCATGTCACATTACAGTGGGCTGTCAGGGTCCAGTGGATTGAGTCTTTCCTCATCTTCCACACTAATGGAGATCCTGGAAGCCATTAAGCATCCCACGTGAGAGTCTTTGAATCCTTAATTATTTATTAGTCTTCTATTATGTCACCCATGTGTGATAGAAATTGACTTCCTGTGCTTGCAGAACTGGAGTGCAGCTTTTGCCAGAGCAGAGGGGCCTGCCTCCTAACTGCTTTGTCAGTGCTGAGGTTGTACATTGGCTGATCAGCACTGTGGAGAATGTAGCAACACAGGGTATTGCAGTAGAAATCATGCAGGTAAAATTGCGGAAGTAGTCTGTAGTAGCCACAGTAGTCTGTTTTTGTATTTAAAAAATTGATCATCTCCATGATACCCCTGTAGAAAATGCTGGATGAAGGTCTAATTGTTCATGCCTCCGGTGATGCCATGCGAACGTTTGTCTATGGGTTCTACCTCTACCGGATTGTCGACAAAGACAACGAGAGGGGTAAGAGTTGACTTGACTGTCAAGATTACTAGGCTAGGGGTTGCCAACGCCCTGTCCTAAATGGCACAAATCGGGCCAGATTTACTCAACAGGGCAAATTTTCATTAGAGTGCAATTCCATAAAAGCGCCGACGGGAGGGGAAAATTCTGCGGGTGATTTACTGAAAAGGCGCATATTAAAGAACACAGACGCAACATCTTATTTCCATAATGACCAGTGCAATCTACCAAGAACAGTGCAAATTAATTCCTGCTTTAAGACGAGCGCAAATCTTAGTAAATCACGTTTTGTGATTCATTTAAATACTCCCCTCCCTTAAATTTACCAATCGAAAGGGAAATTCATACAAATGCATATTTAGTAAGGTGAGTCGCAAAAATACCTCTGTCCAAGGCTTTTTTAACGCCGATTTTTCATACCACGTGTATTTAGTAAATCCTGACAGGGTTTGTGCTAGCGCAAGCTAAAAGTAAATCTGGTCCTTTATGTGCATTTACGCTCTTGCAGACTTACAATGGCCACCGTGTGACCGTGTCTGTTAAGTCCACGAGACAGTAGAGTGTCCCAATCATCATTTTAGCTTTCAGAAGGGTGCTTGTGAGCACCCCCTTTATGGCCACTATGCTCCCTCTTCTGCCGAGGCCACGCTGAGGCGAGCTCTGTGGCAGACTTCTACCCAGCAGTCTAAGCGGCATTACGTTATGAAAGTGTGGACCGCAAGGGTTTAGGGTGCGATTTGGGACAGGGCCCAAGTTTCTGAAGTGTAGGTTGCCGCTAGCCGTTCTTACTGTGTCCAGCTGTGTCAAGGGAGATTCACACTTACTGTGATTTGCAATGCAACTGGACTTCATTTTCTATGAGAAGTTGCAATACCCGGACTACACAAGACAATAGCTGTGTTTCCATTACCTTTCAAATTGCACAAATTGAAATTGCGAATTAAAAATACGCCTAATGGAAATGCGTCACTTTCGAAAAACGCCTATATATCGCAAATAAGTTTTTATACTTGCATGAGGTGGTTTTTCAGGCATTCGAAAAAAGGATATTTTGCGAAACTGCAATGGAAACGTGTTTTTGCATTTATAGGTCACATGGCGTATGTAAATAAATCATATGATCATTCTTCAATGTACTATAACCTCCAAGAAACACTTAATACGTTAACATTAATACGCTGACATTAATGCCTAGAATACTCTTCACACATCTGCAGCTCCGACACCGGAGCTGATCGTGGCCACTTTAGTCAATGCTTGTATTTATACCAGCTGTGCCGAGGCACGTTCCAGAAGCAGCTCTCCGTGCTGTTTCTATAAAGATAAATGCATACGCCTCTGTTGATTTAAATATAATGGCTAAGTACACTGGCACTAGCCAAAATCCATCAAAATCTCACCAAAATCCATCTTATCACGAGAGGAAAAAGTCGTTTCGCAATACTTCTTTTTTGACATTTATAAAATATTGCCAAAGTTTTTTTTTATATGTAATGGAAACGCGCCTAATGATCCACAGTGATCCAAAGTGATCTGCCCCCCTAATACAATTGGATACCGCAGCAGCGTAGGATCACCTACTAGAAACCAACAAAACAGTAATACTACTCCTCCATTGATTTTTAACTGATATCAGTGTTCAGGTTGCAGGATCCATAAGCAATACTGTCTGCAGTACTATTGGTAGCACGACTGTGTCTTGGTGCTTTTGCCCTCCATGAAAACAGACCTCTATTCCCTGCAGCCCCTACGACTCAGCTGCCCCCAGGTGGAGGCAGTGTATGGTCTGCCGCAGCTTTGGAGGACTTCGCCCTGTTCCAGAGGAAGTGGTTTGAGGTGGCCTTTGTTATGGAGGAACGTCGGCCCTGTGACTTACCTGCCTTCCTGCTGCCCTGGTTGCCCAGCCGGCCAGCCTCATACGCAAGTAGGCATAGCTCCTTCAGCCGCAGCTTCGGAGGACGCAGCCAAGCTGCCGCACTGCTAGGTACACACAGCCGGCTCTGTCCCAGAGCAGCCATGCGCCGCACCTTAAGGCAGTATGCCGTATTCCCTCCCTCGAAAGTTCTGGAAGGCTAGTTGAATGAATGAATCACACAAAGTCAAATAATTTCTTCTCATATTACTAAAGCATTCAGATTCCATCTATGCCATCTACTAGTCAATCCAACATCAATGCGCAATTGGATACTTCCTCATCTCAACTAACAAAGATCAACGACATCACTCAATAACTATGCAACCATATATTTTCCTCAGAAAACACTAAGTCAAGCTTTTGATCCAACCATTTCCATCAAGAAATTTTACTTATCCAAGTCTAATCGTCTGACTTTGTGTGACTCTTCTCCATTCCAGGACTGCATGCTATTATAGAAAACTAGTCCACCTTTAGTTCACCCTGTTCATTCCCACAATGCCCCAATCACGTTGATGACTTCATGATTCCCTTTCTAACTATTGTAGACAGTGTTTGCAATTCTGCCATTAGCCATCAAGCGCATGATGGTACGTGCACTCTCCAAATGGCGTGGTTACATGTATTCTACCCAATCAGCATACAAATTGCTTTGCAAGCTGTTCCAATCAGAGCATGGACTGATGCCCCAATACACCAATCAAACCGCTGTGTTGGGTGGGCCATAATGATGTCTTATACACCAGTAGTGCATGCTGTGGTGAAGTAGTGGCTGTGGTCCTGTAGTGCTGTGGTATGGGTTCTTCCTGCTCTCCTCCATCTGTCCTGTTCCCGCTGGATGAATGATGTTCCTGCATTGTTCCCAAACCTGAGCAAAGCTTTTCTGCCAAACCATCGCCTGTCTGATTTTGCTTACTGTACCAGTGCACTCAGCTTTCAGTGTTTTCCTGCCATAGAAGCTTCATACATCGTGCCTTTAATACACTGCATGATGAAAAATCGTCTGGATCTCAGAATCATTACTTCAATTCATTCTCAGTTTTTGTTTCAGATGTCATGAGCATTAACTGCCATAAACTCTTTTATCACAATTACTCTCCATTGACCCATTAAAGTTCTTAATAACTCTGTCTGACCTCTTTGTCATTTCATCCTTTTGGCAATTTCTACTCTCTCTATCTTTCTCGCTCTGTTTTTGCCCCTCCCCTCTCAGCTGCCACGGTTCCAGAGCAGAAAACAGTCACCTTGGACGTTGATGTGAACAATCGCAGTGATCGGACTGAATGGTGCAGTTGCTATTACCATGGCAACTTCTCCCTCAACGCTGCCTTTGAAATCAAGCTGCACTGGATGGCTGTTACTGCAGCTGTACTCTTTGAAATGGTGAGCATAGGATGAGCATATTTTTAAAAAATCCTTGAAGAGGTGACGAGTTTCTGGATGACATTTTTTTCATATCGAGGACAACTAGATACTTGTAGTTAACTACTATCCACTAAGGGCACAAACATAATGACTCTTCTTTCGTAGGTGCAAGGCTGGCACAGAAAGGCAGCATCTTGCGGATTCCTGCTTGTGCCTGTGCTGGAGGTGCCCTTTGCTTTGTCATCATACCTATATGGTGACCCCCTCCGTGCCCAATTGTTTATCCCCCTAAATATCCAGTGCCTGCTAAAGGAGGGCTGTGATAACCTGTTTGAGGGTGAGGACAGAAAAAGTAACTCAATGAACTGTGTGATGGTTATAGCTGTCTTAAAATCCACTAATTTGATGTTGATTAAATACATTGGCTGACACTTTAATATCCTAGATACTCATAATGCACAAATATTAGGTAAATAGTCTATTTTGGTATTTAAAGACTTTCGAATACAGTTGAGGTCAAAAGTTTACATACACCTTGCAGAATCTGCAAAATGTTCATTATTTTACCGAAATAGAGGAAGGATTATACAAAACTCATATAGTTAGTTGTTCTTGAGTCCCTTGTTTGTCCTGAACAGTTAAACTGCCTGCTGTTCTTCAGAAAAATCCTTCAGTTTCCACAAATTTGGTTTTTCAGCATTTTTGTGTATTTGAACTCTTTCCAACAATGACTGTATGATGTTGAGATCCATCTTTTCACACTGAGGACAACTGAGAGACTCATATACAACTATTACAGAAGATTCAAACGCTCACTGATGCTTCAGAAGGAAACACGATGTATTAAGAGCCAGGGGGTGAAAACTTTTGAACAGAATGAAGATGTGTACTTTTTTCTTATTTTGCCTAAATATCGTGTTTTTTTTTAATTTAGTACTGCCCTTCAGAAGCTACAGAGAATACTTACATGTTTCTCAGAGGACAAAATATGTTACATTTACCCTAATCTTTAAATTCAAAGTTTTCACCCCCTGGCTCTTAGTGCTTTGTGTTTCCTTCTGAAGCACCAGTGAGTGTTTGAACATTCTGTAATAGTTGCATATGAGTCCCTCAGTTGTCCTCAGTGTGAAAAGATGGATCTCAAAATCAGACATTCATTGTTGGAAAGGGTTCAAATACACAAAAATGCTGAAAAACTAAGAATTTGTGGGACCTAAAGGATTTTTCTGAAGAACAGCAGGCAGGGCAAACAAGGGACTCGTGAACAACTATCACTAAACAAAAAACACAGCTGTGGATCATTCAGGTAACAACACAATACTAAGAATCAAGTGTATGTAAACTTTTGAAGTGGGTCATTTTTATAAATTACAAACTATTATTTTCTCTTCAAGATATGTTAACATCTTTTATGTTAAATGTCATATTTAGGTAAGTTCTAAAAAAAAAAATTGTAATAACATAAATTTCGTATCATCCCTCTTATTTTGGTCAAATAATTAACATTTTCCAGATTCTGCAAGGCGTATGTAAACTTTTGACCTCAACTGTATATTTATGATCAACATTTTTCTCCTTCATTGACCATCTTGGATGGATTCTTTAACAGAATTTGTCTCAATATCTTGTGGAATTGCTTTTGTCATTTTATGTTAAGTAAAATTATGATATCCTCCATTACGGCACTCATTTAGGGTTTGAGCCAGAGACATACTGGGACAGAATGCAGTTGTTTCAGGAGGCCATACTCTCCAGGTAAGGAAAGCATAGAATATTCAATTTCTCAAAGTTAGGGTTAGTGATTTAAATGCATCTAGTGTATTTCTAGTTAAATCTATTTATCAAGGTGGAATGAACCTGTGTTTTTCCATATTAAAACAACTTCCTTGATTTCGTTGAAGATTTGGCTTTGTTCAAGACAAGTTCTCAGCATCAGCTTTTAACTTTCCATCAGAGAACAAGCCTCAATATATCCATGTAACAGGTACGTGCTTTTATGAATGATATAAACTACTAACATTACTTTTTTACTTTTTCTGTCCATCTCTTTATCTTGCTCTGTTGTTATCGCTCAGGAATGTTCATCTCTTTATCCAGGTACAGTTTTTCTTCAGCTGCCTTACTCAAAAAGGAAATACTCTAGTGGACAGCGGCGCCGCCGTAACTCCGCCACCTCTGCCAATCAGAGCCTGTTTGGTTCTGAGGAGCGGGTGGGCTACAATTGGGCGTACAACACCATGCTAACCAAAGCCTGGAGGACTGGCGTGCTGGGGGACGAGAAACTGGCCGACCGCCTGCTGCGGGATTTCACAGACTTTTGTGCCAACAAGGATAATCGACTGATGACCTTTTGGGAAAGTTGTGTGGAGAAAATGAACGCCAGTGCCCCTTAAGAAAAGACAGTGGTAGAAAAGGCAATGTGTGCCTCTGCTTTAAGAGCTAATGCACTGCTGCTATCATCTAATCAGAGAGAAATAAAGCAAACAGCCTCATCATCAAACACTCAAATGGATGAGTCATATGTTTTCAGAGTGTCTGCACATGCACCTGCAATGTCCTGAAGCCATCAGTTTTGACTAGGTTTGAGTGAACGGTAGGTCCTCAGCAAATTGTACGTAATAGGATCAATTTGTTGATTACTGCTAAGCCTCATCTTATAACCAGTGCCTTAGATCTGTTTTCGCCCTCCATGTTATCACACAAGCTTTTCTCTGTCAATGGAAGCCTTGTGTCTCTACAGGGTTTTCAGTGGACATTTCAGAGAAATACTGTAAGATTCTGTTGAAACGTTGTGGAAATGCTAGGTACAGTTCCATTCAGTTCCATTAATGTGATCAATTGCAGTTGCATTCAAATGAGACTTCTCGTTTCAGCTGTGACTGATCAGAGTTTGCATTCATTCTGTAAAAGTGAGCAAGCAACAGTAACCAAGGTGGGTGGAGTTCAGCAAAAAATTCTTAAATATAGCAGATTTTACAATTGTTAGGGGTTTACACGTGAAGCGCTTCAGATTGTCCTAATAAAAAGCTATCAAAAGCTTTTTGACAGACTCACCATTCTCAAATAACGCACAAATGAATTTGACGAAGATTTCGGCAAAATAGACATGGGGCTACTGTCTTCAACACTTTATCGTATTCGGACCAAACATGAAGTTTGTTATGACAACCATGTCCTGAGGTTACCTGCACAGTTTCAGTATAGTGCCACCTAATGTTCAGGAGAAGGCTCTTTCCAAAGCCCCTTTCAAGGAAAGTCTGTTTACTCGGCGGCCATATTTGTAACACCACCGGGCAGCTCATACAAGACCAACCTGAACTCGCAATTAAATTACATATTTCAAATCAGCAACAAAATGTGAAATGAACTGCCCCATGAGTGTTGTTTCTTATGCTTAAATAGTGTGTAAAAACAAATTTTTCAGGCTAGACCAGCCATTGGCGCCGGAACCAGAGCTTCTAACGGTCGCTGCAGTGATGCAATGACTTTACCAATCAGCAATTGACTCTTTTATTTAGAAGGCGGGACTATTCTGCCATATTGCGTGTTGCAGTTTCTCCCATTCAGGGTTCGTGCAAGGTGCTTGAATTTGACTTTTTGACATTTAAGGCCTGGAAAAACCTTGAAAAGTGCAATATTCCTGAAGAGGTACTCGAAAGGTGTGTGAATTATTGAAAAACAATGTATCTATGTAATAAGTGTAACATTTTTTTAATAAGCACATCTTTTCATGCAGAAAAAAAAAAAAAAAAAAGGTCATACTTGTTTTGACTATTTCAGTTAATGTCATAAAACTATTAAGCTAAACCAGTAGTAGTACTGACAGTTTTGTGTAAACATGGCTGAGAACACAAGAAGGGGAACAGAAAAACAATCAACTGAGTGAATCATTTAAGCCAGAACCACTCTGATTGATTCAAACTTTTTACTGTATGGAAGCGCTCCAATTGGATTGCGAATCGCAAATAATTTGATTCAAATTGGGCCTTCAGATCGCGTATCACAAATTTATTTGATTTAGACCAGGACTTCGGAATAGGTTTGCGAATCATTTGACTTAGATTGGAACTTTGCATCTTGCGAATAAATTAGATTGGAACCTCAAGTCATGAATCGCAAGTCATTTGATTTAGATCGAAACTTCAGATGATTGCATGATTCGCAGTCCACACTCCGAGTCCTGATCTGAAATGATGGTTCACGAATCATTATTCAGATCGGGACTTTGGAGCGATTTCGTGAATCTTTTTTTATTTTTCTGATTTTTTTTCTTAAACAGTAGAAAACATCAAACCATAAATGAGATCTCTGACTAAAGTCCTTGAAAACAAAAAAAGGAGTGCTTGAAAAGTCCTTGAAAGTCCTGGAATTTTATTTTACAGTATCTGTACAAACCCTGCATTCATAAGTAAAGGAGTGAGCGGTCTTTGTACTTCTATAGTCCCTCTTTCTCTGCAATTGTTTGGTGTATTGGCACCAAATTATGTGTGTCATTGTCACTCCTAGTTAACCACACCACATTAATTTTGTACCAGTGCTGCGTACTTGTCAAAAGTGATAAATCATTAAATAATATTTGTAGTGATTTTATTTATGATTTTTCAGCCTTTTTGGGCTAAAACCATCTTGAAATGTCTATAATTGTTCAAAGTTTTTAAAACGTTTGAACCTCGGTAATTGCTGCTTGCAGCTATATTTTATTCAAAATCTTGGTCCCATGGATGTGCATTTGTACAAGCCTGGCCTTATGTTTGAAGCTGGATAAAATGTTTTGAATATCCTGAGAATTAATAGCAAAGGTGTTGATCAGGAGTTAAGGCCGGTTATGCTAATGGTTATAACTGTCATGCACCTTTATCAAAGACAAATCAGTTAGGGACATGACTTCAACAAAATGAAAGGTCTATAATAATTTTTATTATTATTTACATTATCCCCAAGGTCAAATTGATCCAATTTAGCCCCATTGTTATAATGCAGTAACTGCATGTCTTCAGCAGCAGCACTGCAGGGACATCAGCCAGTGCCAGGAATGAACTGCAAAGAGCATCTGTCCACTCCAGTCCATGCATTTTGTGTGTTCAGTCATTGTTAAGGACGCATGTCCATGCATGCCATTATCCTTTAATCGTCAGTCTTTGGACAGACAGAAGCATCGCTTCATTTGAATGCGGAAGAGTTGCTTATCGCGCGCACGCGCGCTGTGCAGCTGCATTGAACAATGCAGCAAACCTCACTGCGCAGGTGCGCGGCTGCAGGGCATGCGGCTATTTTTAGAAAATGACGTCATCGTGAAATAGAGCGAGTGCGCGCACCCCCCTCCAACTCCCCCTCCACCCTGTTCGCTGGGATTGACAGGACGCTTGCAGCAGCAGCAGCACCCCACAAGACGACAGAAAAAAACGAAAAAGAACAAGGCGAAACTCGGAGGACATAGAGGGCTGGGAGGGGAACGAAAGCGATACGAAAAATAGATAGACGTACAGAAAAATACAAATCTGCACCTTCAACCTTTGGCTCGCCGTTCCACCCTCACGTGCGCGGCTGCTCCAGATTCTGCTCGCGCCCTGTGTGCTGACCGGAGCGCGCGTTCCCCCTCTC
The DNA here is from genome assembly GCA_019740295.1 of Labeo calbasu. Taxonomy (NCBI): domain Eukaryota; kingdom Metazoa; phylum Chordata; class Actinopteri; order Cypriniformes; family Cyprinidae; genus Labeo; species Labeo calbasu. The sequence goes on along the minus strand of JAHKKF010514067.1, from coordinate 26,394 downwards.
TCTCTTTCTCTCTCTCACACACACAACCAGTGTGTTCTGCTGAGAAACGACCGAACCCGGTGCGAACCGACAGCCTTTGACCAGAGAGGATGGCTGATAGGGAACAACTGATCCAAAGAGCCCGTCTGGCGGAGCAGGCGGAGCGCTACGATGACATGGCCTCCGCGATGAAGCTGGTGGGTCATTTTTATTAATATACATGCATTCATTGCATGTATATTATCAGCTGCAATATCATATGTATGCATTTGTGTTTTGTGTGTGTGTGTCTGTTAGATTAATATTTTAAAGAATGCTCAAATAAAGGTACATTTCTAGTTTATGCAATTGAAGAGGCTCTCGCCTTTGTCACCAGCAGGACCTCTTTGTTATATATAAAATATGCTGTTAAAGGGACAGTTCACTTAAAATGGAAATCCTGTGTTAATTTATTCACCTTCATGTCACTGCAAACCACTATAGCTTACTTTGTTCACACAAAGAGAGATGTTAGTCAGGATGACAGCCTGTCTCCATTCACTTTCATTGTATGGAAAACAGATGCAGTGAAAGTGAATGGTTACTGTCAGTCACTAAATTTTGCTCAACCTCGTTTTGTTTTCTGTAAAGAAAAAAAAGCATGCGGGTGTTAAACGACATGAGGGTTGAGAAAACAATGAAATTATTTTATATCAGTTTCCTTTCATCGCTGTAAAACAACTATTATGCATTTAAACATTAGGATATATTATAATAAATAATCAACGGACAAAAACGCGACGGTTGTCTCGACGTAAGGCTAATAAATTGTAGGTTTCGGTTCTGTATCTTGTATGTCAGTCTTTACAGTGGATGAACAAGGGCGGCGCTATGACACCCTCAGCCACATCCATTGTGCATCCGTGTCTCCAAGAAAATAGATTAAAAAACAACAGTAGAGCTGTATTTTCATTTATAAACGCTCTTTTATAGTCCAACAATCTTATATTGTTTTATCAGCTCATATTTAATTGTCGTCATGTGAAATAAAGCGCAATATTTGACCCAGCAGTTCCGCATCAGCTGTCTGGTTTGACATCCGAGCACAAAGGATGAAAGTCAGTCAGTCAGTCTGTCAGTCAGCGTGGGTCAAATAGGACACAGCTGATTTCTACAATATTTGATCGTTTCTGAATTAATGTAAGCAACATCACTCTAATCACCCGTTTGATTTAATTAGATATTGTCATTTTTGTGCCACTTTGACTGTTTGACATTGACATCTTCAGTAAAGGGTTCCTATGATGATGGAAAACCTGTAAATATCAGGGAATTTTAAAATGGTGGCTTTCAGACCTGGAAAAGTAATGGTGATTAATACAGTTCTAAAACATAATGGAGGTCGGGGCATACAAAAATATTTTGACTAAAAATGGAGAGTTTGAGAATAAAACCTCTTACAATTATTCATAACAATCCTCATCTACTAATCATGATGTTAATATAACATGATATAATCAGAACCGTTCAGGTTTCACATTGACGTTGCGTTAGATATGTGCAATACATCAGCATTTAAAATCATTTTAGCGAATATTAACTTTTTCATTAACATTATTACATATGCGGCCCTGAACCGCAAAACCAGTCATAAGTAGCACGGATATATTTGTGGCAATAGCCAACAATACATTGTGTGGGTCAAAATGATCAATTTTTATTTTATGCCTAAAAACGTTAGGATATTAAGTAAACATCATGTTCCATGAAGATTTCCTACCGTAAATATATCAAAATGTAATATTTAATTAGTAATATGCATTGCTAAGAACTTAATTTGGACAACTTTAAAGGTGGTTCTCTCAATATTTTGAGATTCCAAATATTGTATTCTCAATTGTCTTTCAAATGCTTTCAAAGCACAGATTTTGGTCTGGACACCTTTTGTACATCACCATAATGTCCCGATTCCAAACAAATATATGTTGCAAACGTAACGTGTTATAATTGTTTATTGACCCAACATCTGATCTTCTGCTCCATCAGGTCACAGAGCTGAATGAGCCTTTGTCCAACGAAGACCGTAACCTCCTTTCGGTGGCCTATAAGAACGTAGTTGGGGCCCGGCGGTCATCTTGGCGTGTCGTATCCAGCATAGAGCAGAAGACGGCGGCGGATGGCAACGAGAAGAAGCTGGAACTGGTGCGTGTCTACCGAGAGACCATCGAGAAGGAGCTGGAGTCGGTTTGCCAAGACGTCCTCACCCTGCTGGACCAGTACCTCATCAAGAACTGTGACGAAACCCAGGTGGAGAGCAAGGTCTTCTACCTGAAGATGAAGGGCGACTACTACCGGTACCTGGCCGAAGTGGCCACCGGCGAAAAGAGGGCCTCTGCCGTCGAATCGTCCGAAGGCGCCTACAAAGAAGCTTTCGATATTAGCAAGGGCATGCCGGCCACCCATCCCATCCGCCTGGGCCTGGCGCTCAACTTTTCCGTCTTCTACTACGAGATCCAAAACGCGCCTGAGCAGGCCTGCCAGCTTGCCAAGGAAGCCTTCGATGACGCCATCGGCCACCTGGACAATCTGAACGAGGACTCCTATAAGGACTCCACGCTCATCATGCAGCTCCTGCGGGACAACCTCACCCTGTGGACCAGCGACCAGCAGGACAGCGAAGGAGGAGACGCCAATAACTGAGGGATCGGCCACTTCTAGCTGTAGTAGCACCCGTCTGTCCCTTCTACACTGTCTTCTTTGAAGCTCTATCTTATTTCTCTCTGTCTGCTCCTTCATTCTCTCTCTTTCTTCTCCATTCCATCTTTCCTGTCTCTTTGTGACACCTCAGTACTCTTTTTGGTTCCTCAGGGCAGCACTTCAGACCCTCTCTTCAGATCTCTCACACCTCTTTTACCCCTTTTCCACCAACAGGAAGCCGCTACCAGGAACCGCTCCATTGCGGAAAAGGCGGTTCTGAGATGGCAAACCTGGATAACTGTCCAAGTTGTCACTTGTCCAAGTTCTCAAAACAACCGCACCCCTTTCATTATAATATAAAGCATTCAGTTGATGCATAGTGTCGTTTTATTCTTTATGCATCACTTGTGATGTATTTTGAATGCTAAAATGCATTGCAGTTCTTACAGCAGCTGGTAAAATTCAAAATCAAAAACAAACAGAAATAAAATTATTTACAAATATCATACATGCAAATTGATTATTAGCATACAGTAAATTTGATAGCAAAAATAAAATTATTTAAATGACTTTCGATGTTCTGGTTTATTTGGAAAAACTCTAAAAATTAAAATCACTTTGAAAAATATTCATAAATTGAATTCTGACAGTAACTGAAATTAATTTGAATGTTTAAATGTATTCTCAACATAGCATTCATAGCATATTAAATATAGTTATTTCTCTTGATAGCACTGATTCAAATTATTTTCAGTGCTAATATGTTCTCAAAATTTGCAGTCAAATAATCATAAACAAGTTACATCAATGTTGAGCCCTCAAGCCAGTTCTGAGACCATTTTGGTGAAAAAGGGGTATTTATCCACCCTCATTTTCCCAACCTATTCCTCTCTTCCTGTCCTTGACCTGTTTTTCTGTATATGATTCTCTTCTTTCTCCCCGCAACGAGTCGCTGATAGCCTGCTGGTTTCCACGTGACATTTATTTAGTGTGTACTTGTAAGGACTCAATCTTCGTAGAAACTCTGTAACACTTATTACAGGATGAGATCTTGAGTACGTGGCACAGTATAGTGCTGATGTTACACCTTATTACGTTGTTCTTCTTCACTTGTCTTTAAACTGTACCTCCATCACTGCTTAGATGTGTTTGTCTGTCGTTCCCCCCGAGCTCACCTTGTACACCTTGCTAGCCCTGTGAATTGTGTATATCTGCTGATCTCGCAACAGCACGTTGTCGTCCAAAATGTGGGCGGCACTCTGTTACGAGACGCAGTGATCAAAAGTCTTTTGATTAGGATTACATATGCAAGGTTATGTAAGAATGACATTAAAGACATTGCTTACCATGGGAACTCTCAAAATGCAGTCTATTTCTGGCACTTTATTGTGGTTACACACATTATTGTTTTATACAATTTCACACACAAACACACGGCTCATAAATAATGGATTTCTTGATTGTATGTAGCCAAAATTAATCTGATTTCACAACACAATCGCATGACAGTTCTTAACCATTTTACGTTTGGGCGAAGTGGTGACAAATCTGTATGATCTTACAGTATTTTCGGACAACCTGTTTATTCCCCAATGAGGGTTTAGTTTAAGGTTACAGGTTCATGCTTACATCATTACAAATAGTACGTTTTCCTATGAAGCACATTGTACCAATTAAAATAAGTTCTCGTTAGATGAAGTTGGGATATGACGCTTATTTAAAGTTAATTTAAATATTTTTTGGGGGGAGGGCAACTAAATACAGTGTGTTGCGAAAGTATTCATACCACTTCATTTTTTTTTTTGCGTTTTGTTATGTTGCAGCATATTTTGAATTAAGACTGCTTTAAATGAAATTTTTCCCACATCAATTTACACCCCATACGCCATAATGACAAAAAAACAGATTTGTGATAACTGCAAATTTATTAAAACACTGAAATAAGTACATTGCATAAGTATTCAATCAGTACCTAGTTGAAGTACCTTTACAGCTTTGAGTCTTTAGGATATGATGCGACAAGCTTTGCACATCTGCATTTGGCAATTATCTGCCATTATTCACCTCACCTCTTAAGCTCTGTCAGCTTGGATGGGGGCTGGCAGACATTTTCAGGTTTCTAAAGAAATATTTGATTGTGTTCACTCAAGGACATTCGTAGAGTTGTCTATAAGCCACTCTTGCTGTGTGCTTAGGGTCATTGTCCTGTTGGAAGGTAACCATTCTGCTCAGTCTGAGATTCTGAATGCTCTGGACTGGGTTTTCATTATGGCTATCTCAGTATTTTGGTGCATTGAGCTTCCTTCTACTCTGACTAGTCCCTCAGTTCCTGCCGCTGAACAACAGCTTCACAGCTTGAGGCGGCTACCACCATACTTTACTTTTGGGATGGTGCTCTGCAGGTGAGGAGCAGAACTTGGTTTCCTTCAAACATGATGCTGGGAATTGAGGTTCATCAGACCAGATAATCTTGTGTCTCATAGTTTGAAGGTCCTTTAGGTCTTTTTTGCAAATTCCAAGTGAGTTTTCATGTGTTGTCACTGAGGAGAGGATTGAGTTTGGTCACACCGCCATAAAGACCGGATAGGTGGAGTGTTGCAGTGATGTTTGTCCTTCTGTAAGTTTATTCCATCTGCATATATGATCATGGAGCTCCACTAGAGTGACCATCAGCTTCTTGGTCACCAGTCTGACCAAGCCCCTTCTCCATCAGTTGCTCAGTTTGGCCAGGAGGCCAGCTCTAGGAAGAGTCCTACTTGTTCCAAGCATCTTCCATTATGAATAATGGAGACTACATGCTTCTGTGAACCTTCAGTGCAGCAGAATATTTCTGAACTCTTCCCCAGGTCTGTGCCTTGACGCAAGTTTCTGAGCTCTACAGGTAGTTATGTTATTTTGACCTTAGGGCTTGGTTTTTGCTCTGAAATGCATTTTCAGCTATTAAACCTTTTATTTGAGAGGTGTGTGCCTATCCAAATCATACTCATTCAAATGAGTTTGCCACAGTTTAACTCCACTCAAAGTGTAGTAACATCTGTAAGTGATATGATTGCTCCTGAGCTCAATATCAAGTGGCCCAGAAAAGGGTATGATAAGCATACTTATGCAACGGAATCATTTTAGTTTTTTATTACTAATAAATTTGCAAAGTTTTTACAAACCTGTTTTGTGCTTTGTCATTATGGTGTGTGGAGTGTAGATTGATGTGGGAAAAAAGTAATTTAAAGCAGTTTAGCATAAGGCTGCAGCACAACTAAATATGAAAAAAATGAAGGGGTATGAATACTTTAGCAAGGCACTGTATGTCAGGATGGTACAACTGTCCTGATATCATTATAAATTTATTAAAAAAAAAATAATTGATGAGATGATTCAATGTAGTTTGACACCATTTTTATTACTATTTCTTGGAATAAAAATTATATTTTAACTAAACTTCTCATTTATTGTTTAAAGACCTTTTGTCATGTGGTCCAACCAACAAACAAACTAAACAAAAACAGAAAATTACATTATAGAAAAGAGACCTATAGACCCTCATGACTACGTCATGACTGTCTAGGTCAATAAATTTTTTAAAAATATCAGATAATTGAACCTTGCAAAGTTAGTTCAGGATGTAAAATGTCATGTGGTGTGACTCCTCAAAACATAATGAATGAATAATTCATGATATTTGATAGTTACCTTGAAAAATACATTTTATTTATTTATTTTTAATAATGATTAAGATGTGAGAAACCCATTAGTCACCATTTCTTAGGTCAATGTAATCGTGCTCTTTTTCATTATGTAAATGTTCTGGCACAGATGCCTTTAACCACAAATAGATCATAATCAGTGATATGCAAGAGTTACATTGTATAAACGATTTATAATAGTATTGTTAGGTAAATAAGATGAAGGCCATGCAGAAGGTTGGGTGTTTATGACTATAAGACCTTACATCTTAAAGATAAATATTCATGGCTGTGATGAGATATGACTCTTGGATATATTTAGAGGGATTGTTGAGAAGCTAAAAATGTCTTTCTCAACCAGACCTTGTACCATATGATCTGTTTTTTAACTTAAATCTGTGCACTTTTAAAAGTAATCTGTTAGTGTCTGGACTAAAAGAGAGTAGATAGACAATTTCCCTGTTAAAACAATAGGTATCATGGTACAACAAGACGTGCATACTATCTCAACCTGAAAAAGTTCAAGTTATCACTGGTTAATAATTGATCCTAAAGCCATGCAGTGTTGTATCATGTTTACACTGCAGCTAAAAGTGCAAAATATCCATTGATTCCGATTTATGTAGAGTATGTAGAGAGCAGGGGTCATCATCCTGGAGGGCCGGTGTCCCTGCAAAGTTTAGCTCCAACCCTAATCAAACACACCTGAACCAGCTAATCAAGGTATACTTGAAACTTCCAGGCAGGTGTGTTGAGGAAAGTTGGAGGTAAACTCTGCAGGACACCAGCCCTCCAGGAACAAGTTTGGTGACCCCTGATGTAGAGGATAAAGGCAAAGGATTTACAAAAGTTACACTTTGTCATGTGACCAAAATTTTTTCCAGCATTTAAAGGATAACTCCACTTTCAGAACAACAATTTACAAATAATTTACTCACCCCCTTGTCATCCAAGATGTTCATGTCTTTCTTTCTTGAGTCGTAAAGAAATTTTGTTTTTTGAGGAAAACATTTCAGCATTTTTCTCCATATAATGGACTGATATGGTGTCCCAATTTTGAACTTCCAAACTGCAGTTTAAATGCGGCTTCAAACTATCCCAAATGTGGTTGTAAATTATCCCAGCCGAGAAAGAAGGATCTTATCTCGCGTAACGATTGGTTATTTTAATAAAAATAATAATATACTTTATATACTAATAATATACTTTTTAATGCCAAACGCTCATCTTGTCTTACTCTGCCTGGACTGTTTTTGTTCCAGTTCATGACAGTTAGGGTATGTCGACAAACTCCCGTCTCATGTTCTCCCTCAACTTCGAAATCATCCTATATCGCTGTTTTTCCTTTTTTGTTAAGGGTGTTTGATCTTCTTTGCATGTCCACTTTGCAAAGACTGGGTCAGTACTTCTGCAGCGATGTAGGATAATTTTGAAATGATTTTTGAAGTTGAGGGAGAAAATACGATTGGAGTTTTTCAACATACTCTAACTGTCTTGAGACAGAATACACAGAGTTCAGGGAGAGGAAGACAAGACGAGCGTTTGAGATTAAAAAGTATTTAAATTATATATTTTTTAATGAAAATAACCGATCGTTTCACTAGATAAGACTCTTCTTCCTCGGCTGGGATCGTTTAAAACTGCATCTGGGACCATTTGAAGCCGCATTTAAACTGCCTTTTGGAAGTTCAAAATCAGGGCACCATATCAGTCCATTATATGGAGAAAACTGCAGAAATGTTTTCCTCAAAAAACAATTTCTTTACGACTGAAGAAAGAAAGACATGAACATCTTGGATGACAAGGGGGTGAGTACACATGTGAACCTTTGTTTTGGAAGTGGACTTCTCCTTTAGCTGATGATCCTGGTAGCTCCTGCTAGCACTACGAGCATATGCTGTAAGTCACTCCATTCAGTTCCACATTAATCTGCAGAATTTGTACTTTTATGTGAGGGTGAAAAATTTCCCAATGCACATTTTCCATCGGGTTCAAATTTTTCATGCAAATTTGGCTTGTTGACCAACGGATCAAAAGCTGCTTTGACACCTGTGTAACCTGTGCCTTATTCATTGATAACAGACAATTGACCTTTTATTGCTGATATGACCACCTTTTACTGTTGTCATGAAGGGTAATGGGTAATGGGCATTCGTAGGCCAGGGCATCTCGCTGTCTCAAAATAAAATTGGGCATTGAAAGTTGTCTTCTGAGGCAAAGAGGTCCACCTCTGCCTTCCAGAAGACAGACCAAATCATTTGAACCGTTTGAGGATGTATTCTCCTGGAGACACATTGTCCCTGGACAGCATGTCTGCCCCTTGGTTCAGTCTGCCCAGCACATGAACTGCTCTCAAGGAGAGGAGTTTGCCCTGTGCGCATGACAGGAGGTGACGATCCAGCCTGTGAAGGAAGCGTGAACTGAGACCGCCTTGGTGATTGATGTAGGTTACCACCGTCATGTTGTCCAAGCGGACCATGACAGGGTGCCCCTTTAAGGCTGGCAGGAAGGTTTTAGGGCCAGAAAGACAGGCATCATCTCAAGGAAGTCGATATGCAAGTGCTGCTCCAGGTATGACCAGGAGCCGAATGCCAGTCTGAACCTCTTACAGAGCACCCCAACCTAGGTTGGAGGAGTCTGTTGTAACTACCTTCTCAGTCCCGATAGGACGCCTCAGTGAAAAGGGCAAGAAGCTTTCAAAGGGGCCGTAGCTCTGATACAGCGGTGGGTTTTCCAGATATAATTTTTAACCCAAAGTGCTCTAGGTGGCTGAGCAGCAGTGACCTGTGAATGATGAGTTTCCATACTAATCTGGCTAAAACAGCCAGTTGTTTGGGTAATTCAAAATGCGGATTCCCATTTGTCTCAGAAGTCTATGCCTATCTGTCTGACAGATTCTTAGTCTATGAACTTTGTGTGGGGCCAGAGAAAGTCCGAATGGCAGGATTGTGTATTGATAGGCCACTCTCTTGAATATGAATCTCAAGAACGGTCTGCGATGGGGGGCTATCTGGATGCGAAAGTAAGCATCCTTCAGACCTACTAACAGAAACCAGTCCTCAGGACATATCTGCGCGAGGATCTGTTTCAAAGTTAACATCTTGAACAGCCAACTCATAAGCAAGTGGTTCAGATGCCTGAGATCGAAAATGGGACATCTTTCTTGGAAAACAAGAGAGGAACGACTCGCTTTTCGCTGGAGGGACCGTTTCCACGGTTTCTGGTTGAGGATTGTTGGCACGGACCTTCAGGTACCACTGATTGAAGAGGTCGTGGTTGGGCTCTTCCGGAGCTGACCAAGTCAGTCCAAGATCCTTCGCAGCCTTCGTCAGCACGCAGATCACCTCGCTGTCCACTCTGGTTTCAGGCTCTTCACCGAAACACTCTCACATACACCCACTTACACACCTACACCCATTTAGTATCCGATGCCAATAAGAACATGGAGTTATCAGTGGCAATCTACTCCTCAGAAGCACAGAAGGAAACTAAGCCACTCACAGCTGATGAGCCGTTGATCCTCACGTGTGAAGCACACTGGCGAAACGAGGCGATGAGGGGAGAGCGAAGCATGTGGGAGCTTAGCCAGCATGACAGAGGAAAGAAAGGAAATGGGAGAGCAGAGCAGGGAAGACTGCCTTCATTAATGAAGGCGATCCACAAGCAGCAAACTCTTGCTCTCGCAGTGAGAGCATGACAGCTTAGTGAGCACTGCTCAGAGAGGTGATACACTCACTGTGCCCATCTGCATCGACTCACGATGTAACATTTGCAACAGTGTCACAGGAAATTTGCTCAGAAATCTCGCTTCTTCCTCTGCTGGGGGTTCTTCTATGGCGGCAAGCTTTGGCTTCTTGATATAAGAGTCAGTAAAGAGATGATCTCATCGCTGAAAGAAAAAAAATTCTGATGACATGGTGTTCGGACCCGACTTAGCTTAAATGCTAAATTTGTAATGGTTATCTCTGATGTTTCATCAGCCATTTTCACCTTCTTTTGTATTAAAGCTGCAATGCCATGTAGCCCCTCTTGGTGTCCTTATAACCAATGTTACAGTATATACACTAATGTCTAGACCATAAATTGCAGTAGTGGATTTTTACTTGACTTTGTTGACTCAGTCACACTGATCACTAATTAAGATGCAGGTAATGTGGCTGTTGTGCTCTTAGGCTTTAAGGAACCCAGTCTAACACTTCCTGCAATACAAGATCCTTAATTATTCTCCATCTCAAATTTTTGACAGCTTTTTTTTGAAGTCACAAACACACTTATATAATGAACTCTGAGAAGGTCACGCCCATTTCTAGACCCACACATATAAATAAACACTTGCACATGCACATATGGTCACACACCTGCAGGTGAGCGTCTGATCAAGATCATCTTCACCGTTGTGTCAGAAAGGGATGCAGTGTGCTGGTCCACCAGCCCCCTTCAAAAACAATCAAAATGGCTGAAGATTATTTTGGATTCTCTTGGGTTCGTAATGATAACAGGAAAAATGTCACCATATATATTAACAATCCAGCGGACATCTCAGTGATTGTTATATATTTTCTGGTGGTTCTGGCTGTAGGAATATGGGTAAGTGATCAGTAGTTTCTATCCACCTGTAAAGGTCTTAACCTTGTGTCAACATATAAATGTACAAAGGCTGTATGAGATAAGTCTGAAGACAGAATGAGGATTATGACTGATTTTGCAGAAAGTTGTAAAAATCCTGTAGAAAAACATAAAATGTAATGCATTTGTGTGTGTGTGTGTGTGTGTGTGTGTAAAAAATGCTAAAATCCATTATAAAAATTGTTCCAATGATGTTTCACTTTATTCAAAGTAACTACTAATAATACTTCCATCTGTTTAAGACTAAAAATAATTTTTAGAAATTGGTTATACATTTTTTTAAATTATTTTACTAAATTATTTACAAATTAGTTTTATTGCGGGAATTGACATTTCTGGGATTTCTTGAGAACACCATATTTTTCTACCTGTATTTGCACATCTGAAATCCATAACATTTTAAAGCCTCTTGAGAAAATGTAAACATATTTCATCAAACAACAAACAAAAACATTGAACACTAATCCATCAACGTTTAGGTCCACAAATGTGATGAGTTATTATGAAATGTGTCTGATCTTGCAGGGATGACATGTTATAAAGTCACATATGATTTTGTCTAATATTTACGTATCCGGAACTGTATATGTGCTCAATTGAATGGCTCGTTCTTTTTAAAGGCAATGGTACGGACCAATCGAGCCACAGTAGGTGGCTTTTTCCTGGCTGGCAGAAGTATGGTGTGGTGGCCGGTAAGTAAATGAGACCAAGATGGAGGATGACTGTGCTTTAAAGCTTAAATGCAATTAGTTTTGCACTCAAAATGTGGTTGGCATTGACGAAATGATATTGCTTGATCATTTTCTACATCGATAGTGATGTATTGTGATGCTAAATGTGGCGAATTTCTATAGTATGGGAGCTAATCATGTATCAATAGCATGACCAGTGATTTCACATTATCGCAGATATGGCATGATAAGGACCCTAACTGCCCCTCCATTTCAGAACCTTGATATCATGATATCATGTGAATGAAATCTTTTATGGGGCCATAATGCACTGATGGCAGATGCGATTCACAATTCATTACAGCTGAAGTACTGATATGCTTTGTTCATGCCATTTTTATGGAGGTGTCATGCCCTGGTCAATGCTAAAGTTATTACCTTTTATCAATTTTTAAAAGTTTTTTTTATTTTTTATTACGAAGTTCATTGTTCCAATCGTTATTGTTTGAATTACACCTCAGGCTGTTCAGAAGAAGCAGTTTTTTGTAGCTTATCATTATGATGATTGTATCAGATATAGTTAAACAGACAGATTTAATATATTCTGAGCAATGCAGTTCCACACAATCCAATGCTAAAGTCTTACATTTTTTGGAACCTTTCTGACATTCAAAAATGTAGCAGATCACGTATGTTTCTGTTCAGGTTTAATCCATCATATGAAGATATATAGATAGTATTTTAGTAAATATAACATGAAGCACATATTAATATTTGCTTTAATATGATTTTTGTTTCTTAGATTGGAGCCTCTCTCTTTGCAAGTAACATCGGAAGTGTTCATTTTGTGGGAATAGCAGGAACTGGAGCTGCTGCTGGTATTGCTATCGGAGGATTTGAGTGGAACGTATGTCAAAAAAACATAATTAAATTTTTAAAATTATTTAAAATCTAATAATTTTGGTATGTGACAATATTTTATGTTTTAGCCTACTATATATGCTCATTGATCATTAAAAAAGACAAACAATATTCTGTAGGTAAGCACTTTTGATTTTTAAGCATTGTAGCCTAAGTATTATTAAAGAACTGTCATGTTTGTGGATAATAATGAAGCGAGGACTCAAGCGCAGAAAGTTTGCAGAACTTTATTAATTGATCAACTAAAAACAACCCCACAGGGGGAAACTCAATAGCAGAACAAACATGAGGGTATATATGCCTATGAACTAGCACAGGACAGAAAACGCTGGGAGCTTAAATAGGGAAGCAAGGGGGGACAGGTGGACCACTAAAGCAAAAATAAGATAACAAAATGGCCGGGGGGAGCACATGGCACATAGAAACAAAAACAAATCTATGTGCTTTGACAAAACATAACGAGAACATGCGGCCGATGAGAACTGACCAGCGTGTTCACACAAGTGACACCTCACGAGCCACAAGCCACATGCTACATCAAACACAACAACACGATTAACGAAGACACGAGACAAAAGCCTACACTGAGGAAATAAACACATACGTGCTCACATAGATACGAGAGCACATGGCCTAGGGCGAACTGAACCGCATGCTTACACAAACACATGAAAACGTGTGTGAAGGCTCTGTCATGTAACCAAGAATAAACCAGACCAAAGTGACAGCCCTTGCAAAAATTAACTATGGTTTTACGCAGAACCTGATTTTACCAAGTACGACGTGTTCCTGGAACAACATTGTGATTAAATGATTAACCAATCAGTTTATAGTTTATAGTTTTTGTGACGTTTAGA
>JAHKKF010514067.1:0-12934 GCA_019740295.1 Labeo calbasu | reverse complement strand
AATTTTTGGATTAAAATATGTTGACCCAGGAACACATCTAACTCAGCAAAATCAGGATGTGCACGGTTTTGCTACAAATAAGACCAAAAAAACATGGTTACTATACTTAAACCATGGTAACTACAAATTAACTATGGTTTTGGTATTCTAACCATATTTTAACCATGGTATTTATAGTAAAAATGTGGTTTTACGTCTGTGTTAATAGCCTAGCAGTTAGCGCACTGACATATAGTGCAATGGCACTTCTGGTGACCCGAGTTCGAATCCCGACTGGTGGTCCTTTGCCAATCCACTTCCCAACTCTCCACCCCATATGCTTTCCTGTCAATCTCTACTGTCTGTTAAAAAAGCATGAAAAAGGCCAAGAAAGAAATTCAAAAAAAAAAAAATCTGTGGTTTTACAAATGGTAATTAATATGCCAAAAAAACAAGGTTACTACACTTTACTATAACAAAACCATGGTCAATTTTCGTAAGCCCTGACAAGAACAAGTTAATTTGTGAAATCAGTGTTATTTAGTAATAACAATAATATCTTATGTTTTATTTTTCATAATTTTAGTACTTATTTTATTTTGGTTAGTTGCCAAAGGTTTACATTTTTCATCTTAAATTTGATTTTACTCCAGTTTCATTTCAAGTAACTTTTAGTCATTTTAGATTTAGCGAACAGTAACAGTAACCACACTGATGAGAATATGTCTAGAAAACATCAAACCGATTGTCTCTTTCATTTGTTTCCTCAGGCTCTTGTTCTTGTGATTATTCTGGGATGGCTCTTCGTGCCCATCTACATAAAGGCTGGGGTATAATTACATTTCATCGGCTTTGCAGAACAAACTTTTCAAATATTGCCAACTTACACAACATAATTGTGTCGACCGCTTTATCTCTGCGCTGTCATCTTTATGATCCTTTATTGTCTTTATCTGCAGGTCGTGACCATGCCAGAGTACCTGAAGAAACGTTTTGGTGGGCAGCGTATCCGTATCTACCTGTCTGTGCTCTCCGTGTTTCTTTACATTTTCACCAAAATCTCTGTGAGTTCAAAATCTCCAAATAGTAATATCATAATAATTTGAGAGGTTGTTGACATGCAGTACTGTTGGGACACTTAACTGAAAAAATATTAACCAGCATTTTGATAATTCATCTATAATTATTATGAATGCAGCCTTTTAAAAAATGTATTCTGAATTAAAATTAATTTGGATATTTTTTAAACATTTTTTAAACAGTATAATGTCAAGCCAATACAACTGCCCTGTGAAGAAAAAAAAAAAATGAAAACCTTATTAAGTAAAGACTAAAGTGGGTTTAGATTTCAAATATCAGTGCTTTGTTTTGAAATGGATAGTTCAAACACCACGTCTCCTTTTTTTGTTTTCAGGCGGACATGTATGCAGGAGCCATTTTCATCAACCAGGCTCTGGGACTAAACATTTATCTGGCTGTGGTTATTCTGCTGCTCATTACGGCTCTTTATACAGTAACAGGTCTGTTGACTGAAATACTGCATACTTTAAACTGACACGTTGCACTGTATAGTTACATATTCTACATCAGTGGGCTGCTTTCCCTTTATACATACATACATAATGCACTGCCACTTTAAACTTGTCATGCCCATACTCTGTTGTGTAATAGATTTATCTCAGGAACAAACCAGCCCAACAATAAAAGAAATCTAAAATCATCCTACTAGCTGTAAATGTTTACATGAACTGTGGCTGAGAGTGTTTTTGTATGCTTCTGTAACTGATAAACTGCAGTTGCTAAGGCTTTAGAGGCTCAGAGAATATTAATACAACATTGCCTTACAGACAATTTCTGAATTAAAATTCATAGAGATTCATATAGACAGCATATGTGACCCTGGGCCACAAAACCAGTCTTAAGTAGCACGGGTATATTTGTAGCAATAGCCAAAAATACATTGTATGGGTCAAAATGATCAACTTTTCTTTTATGCCAAAAATCATTAGGATATTAAGATCATGTTCCATGAAGATATTTTCTAAGACCCTTATGACTGATTTTGACTGGTCCACAATAAATGTCATGGCGATACAACTGTCCTGATATTGTAGTAGAGAAAACAAATTAAATTCTTGAAGAATTCAGTTCTTCTTATAAATATTTACAAAACATTTGTCAGCCAATCCAAAGTCATGTGGTGTGACCAATATGTAAAAATGTGCAAGAAAAAAACAAAGACAAAACAAAAAAACCCCCCAGAAAATATATATATCATAGAGGATTATCATATCCCCTGCCGACCCTCATTACTGTCCTGTGAAGGTTCCAGTTTTGAAGCTGCAACTTAATACATTTGAAAAATCGAAATATTTAACTTTAAATGTAAAATCAAATATCACACTACAGTAAATTATGAGTACTTTACATGTCATTTAGTATGTTAGTCAAATCAAAATAATGATTAAAATGTTTGCACTCACATTTATTAAAGTAAGGAAACTGTTATTACTTTTTACTTGATGGTGACCCCAAATTACGTTTCAAAGATTGTTAAATTGAAAACCTTTCTTGACAATGTTCTAATTTTGTCTTTTAATGAAACCAACATAAATGCCAAGAGAAAATGTTTACACTCACATTTATTAAAGTAAGGAAAATGTTATTACTTTTTATTTGATGGTGACCCCAAATGACGTTTTAAAGATCATTAAATTGAAAACCTTTCTTGACAAGGTTCTAAATATTTTTTTAATGAAACCAACATAAATACCAAAAGTACATTTCTAAGAACTTTTAATTTTCCCTTCCTTTTCATTTGCTCATTTTATTGACAAACCTTCACGGTTTCTTCTACAGGTGGTCTAGCTGCAGTCATTTACACCGACACCCTGCAGACCTTCATCATGGTTGTGGGTTCATTCATTCTTATGGGTTTTGGTACGTCTGTTCACTTTTTTTGTGATTTAAACATCTTGGACACTGCTCAGTGCCCACTTGGTTTAACATCAACCATTTCCTTGCAGCGTTCAATGAGGTGGGAGGCTATGAGAAACTCCAAGACAGATACATGACTGCGATCCCGTCAATGGTGGGTGTGAACATCAGTGAAGAGTGCTACACTCCTCGCTCAGACGCCTTCCACCTCTTCAGAGACCCCATCACCGGCGATCTGCCCTGGCCTGGAATGGTCTTTGGTCTTACAATCCAGGCCATCTGGTACTGGTGTGCTGACCAGGTACTGATCCATTTATCTGATCTACTGACTAAAGGGTCGTAGGGTGATTGAACCAAGGACTTTAAGCTTAGTTCAACTTCAAGCCCTATTGTGTTGGTCCATACCAAAAAAAGAAAGAAAGAAAGAAAGAAAAAACGCATAGCAGACTGGAAGAAAGTTTATTCATATCATGTTAGCCAGGTTCTGAGAACATTCCCTGTTAGCTTGGTAGGTTGTGACTACTTTCCCATATTGCTTTATAATAATATTTTGCACATAAAAACATATTGCTAAATTAGGAGGTCTGCATGTCCAACACCTGCTAAGAAACAGACATTCACATACATACACATCGACAAATCTCCCATGTCCACTTTAGGACCACAAACTGCACTTTTATCTTGAGCTTCTCAGGTTGAACAGTGTGCTTCTTGTTTTAGTCAGAGTGAGTCTAGTCTTAAACAGACATGCTTTTAGTTAGACCCCAGATTAGTCCCCACTGAACAAGATAAGATACACAAGTTCAACAGCTCATTAGCAGAACTCATAGCCCATAAGCTTATCTGTTTCAGACTTCCATGTTTGGTTGCCCTAGTTTTTGCTTACTTATTTTGTTCTGTGGAGTTGAGAAAGTGTCTCAACCCACTCCGAGGCAGTTTAGAGTTGTGGCACAAGGGACACAACGTCTCCATTCCCTCCATCAGGGAATGAGGGTTACCATACATAACTGAGATGTCCCCTTTCAGTCAGTCACTTCGATGCTGTGTCGAACTTCTGAGGGGTTCCTATTCTAAGTGTCACACTGAGTTATGGCAGAGGTCAACTCAGCTTTTTTTTTTTTGCTTAAAGGGGTCAAATTAGGCTGTCTCATGTCTCATTCAAACACGCCCCCACAAATCTTTGTCACTGTGTGGGAAAATTAGCATAACACTGCCCAAATGTATACGCAAAGAAAGACGATGTAACTTTTGACCACATCCGACCAGAAGGAAGGTGACATGTGAAAATACTACAGCACCTGGTGAAGGAGCAGTGCTAGGGAAAACACTGTGTCCTTAATACAAACCAAGTAGTGGAAGGTACTCACATGGAAGTGCCAGAGGGTGTCACAACATATAGAGCTCTAACCCAATACAGGAGTTCACGAGGGATCATCGAGGTGCACATTAGCGCACAAGCGCACATTATCACCTCAGGAAGGTGCAAGCTTTACACCTTACTAGGCATCTGAATTCAGATGCACCAAGAATTCACCCAGAATTCTGAATGAGACCATTAGCAAATTATAGAATCTCACGAATGTGTTAGGTGTAGCGTAGCCTGCAGCTCTACAAATGTCTGCTAGTGAGGCACCATTTGCCAAAGCTGATAAGCAGCAAGGCCCCTGGTTGAGTTTGCTCTCAATTCCAAGGGGCATGGGAAGCCCCTGGCCTCATAAGCCA
This sequence comes from Labeo calbasu, assembly GCA_019740295.1. Taxonomy (NCBI): domain Eukaryota; kingdom Metazoa; phylum Chordata; class Actinopteri; order Cypriniformes; family Cyprinidae; genus Labeo; species Labeo calbasu. The sequence goes on along the minus strand of JAHKKF010514067.1, from coordinate 8,296 downwards.
TGAGAATCGCATCCACAAAGCAGTGGAAGATTCTCCGTTTGGAGACAGCACTCATAAAGAAGACAAAGAGCTGTTTAGACAATCTGAAACTCAGTGTGCGCTCACAATAGATGAAGCGCAAGGCATGCACTGGGCAGGTCTGAGACAGGTCTGTATTTCCCCTGTCAAGAGTGATAGCTTGCCGAGTCACCCCTTGGTCCCTAAAAGGAGTAGTGAGAAGTTTGGCCACATGTCTAGGCCAGGGTTTCAGGACAATATGAGAGCCTGCCAGCCCAAAATCTAAGCACGTTTCATTGATGGAGAGGGCTTGCAGATCCCAACCTCTTGATATAAGTGAGCGGAGTCAGGAAGGCCATCATCAAAGACAGGGCAGTAAGCTTGACTGGCAAAATGGATCTCTCTGTAAGGTCTGAAGGACCACTGAGAGATCCCAAGAGAGGATGAGGTGTGGTCTCAGAGGATTCGATCTCCACGCATGTCTCATGAGTCTAATAATCAGATTGTGTTCCTCAGCGGTCTTCCACCTACAGTGTCATGGTTATAGCGGCCATGCACACCTTGAGTGTAGATGCAGATAGGTGCCTGTCCAGGCTCTTTTGGAGGAAGGATAGCACTGACAGAATACCACATTTCTGTCGGTCCTCTGCTGGGGAGAACACCACCTTACGCAAATGCGCCATTTCAGGTTGCATAGCTACCTCATAGAAGGGCGCCCAAGCCTAAGTAATGGTATTCACCACAGCAGGTGAAAGGCCTTTGAATTCCTCCTCGTCCCATCCAGGGACCAGACATGGAAGTTTCAGAGGTCTGGGTGTGGGTGCCAAATTGTGGCCTGTCCCTGAGAAAGGAGGCCCCTCCTCAGGGGAATCTGCAAGGGAGGAGCTGATGCCGTAAACATGAGCTCCGAGAACCAGGTTAACTTGGGACAACATAACACAGACATTAGGACCTGTTCTACAACCTCCCTGACTTTGCACAGTTTCTTTGTGAGGAGGCTCACAGGGGTATGAAGTTCCCACTCATCCTGGAACATAACATGTTGCAAGAGTGTATCTGCTGCATGAATGAAGTCACCCAGAATGTGAGTGGCCTGCAGAGACTTGAGTCTCTACTAGCTCTAAGAAAAGAGGTGGCGGGCGAGTTGTGACATGCAACAGCAGTGGATACTGCCCTGGCCGTTAATATATAAGCTACTGGTGCTATGCTGTCCATTTGGACTAACACATGCTTGCCTTGAATCAGTGGTCAAAACCTCCTCAAAGCTCAAAGCACAGGAAACTCTAGGCAAATGATAAGCCAGTTAAGATGAGGACCTGTCCAGGTCCCCAAAGCTGCACAACCATTGCACATAGCGACCCAGCCTGACTTGAAAGCATCTGTTGCTATAGTGATGCATCTGGACACCTGTTCTAAGGGCACTCCTGCCAGTAGAAACAAAAGGACCTTAATGCCCATCTTGGGACTTGGGCATGAAGCCAGTGCTGAAGCGGTCTCATAAGCATCAACCCAAGATGTACAAACTGCAACCAGAAGGGCATGGACAGAAAGGCATGGTGTACAATACACAATCTGACTGTGACTGCTCTTTTAAAGAAATTGCTATTTTAAGGAGTAACGTGGGACCACTGAGGAAGACGGCAAAATAGTTGTGTAGCTCTGTAGGACCAACAAATATTTTCAATTATTTGAGCATATTCACTCCACATTTTTATTAGAACTAGCATCCCAGCTAAGGTTAATTGCTTGTGGAATAAAAAGGTGCCCTAGATAGCAGATGTCAATGAGACAGACTTTGCCAAAACACAAGTCACCATCACCCCAGCTGAAAGACAACGATGCAAAGATGGAAAACTTATTATCTAAAAATAGTATAATGAATTCTACCTTACAAGGGGTAGTGAAGGATATGTCATCAATCAAAGAGGTCATTACCGACTTCAAAAAAATCTCAGTTATTGCAATCCAAGAATACGTCACCTCGAAGCTCGTCTTTGTTGGTGAGTGTTATGTGGAATTGAATTAATAATTCAGAAAACAGGAGCTGCCGCAAAAACGTGAGGATGATCAGTCTGAGAGAGATTTGGGAATGTTCTTTAGTCCAGTTATGCATATTGTAAATGAGCAGGACTGCTTAAGGAACTGTTTAATCAGCCCTTGCCTTATTTTGTTCTATTGCTGGTGACTAGTGGCTGAAAATGTAATTGATTGGAAAGGGGAATACTGAATACTGTGGTGATGTACAAAGTTTTGACTGTTGAACAATAAAACAACTCACTACACTTATGTTACTAAACTCTCCATCTTGTTTTAGGTGATTGTGCAGCGCTGTCTGTCTGCCAAGAGCCTGTCTCATGTGAAAGCGGGCTGCATCCTGTGTGGTTACCTCAAACTCCTGCCCATGTTCCTCATGGTTTTCCCAGGCATGATCAGCAGAGTGCTGTACACAGGTGAGAAAGAATGGCACCATTATGGGTGAAAACTAGCTGGTATCAAACTTTCCAGTTTCATTTACGAATCTATTTTTCCATGTTTACTTGATCCCATACCAACTCATCTGGTTAAAGCCTTCTCTTTCTGCTCTTATAACCTGTATTATTCACACCTAGTGCCAGCATTGTTCCATCATCTTTTAAAATAGCTGCTATAACCCTAATTCTTAAGAAATCTGGTGCAATCTAGATAACTTCCGTACCACCTCAAATCTTCTTGAAATAGCAGTTGCAGCACAGGTCCTTGCTCACCTCAGTAATAATAATTTATATGAGTGTTTTCAGTCAGGGTTTCGTTCTAAGCATAGAATTGAAACTGCCCTGGTGAGAGTAACTAATGGTCTGTTAATGGCTGCTGATCGTGGTTCCTTATCGATTCTTGTTTTGCTTGATTTGAGTGCAGCTTTTGACACCTTTTCTTGTTTTGTTGAACCATTTATCTGCTATTGGTATCTCTATTCCTCTCACCTGGTTTACTTCATGCCTTTCCAACCACACACAGCTTGTACAACTAAAAATAAATTAATTTGCAACCTTTTTCTGCTAGCTCTGGTGTCCCACAAAGCTCTGTTCTAGGTCCCCTATTGTTCTAAATTGATCTTTTCACACTTGGTAATATCTTTTCTAAATTTGGTATTAAATTCCACTGTTTCGCTGATGACACACAGCTTGATGTATCTACAAAACCTGACTCCGTTCTTACATCTGCCTGTCTTACCAACTGTCTTCACGAAATAAATGTTCTCTGCCAACTTTCTTAGAGTTAATTGCAGTAAAATTGAAGTGCTCTTTATAGGCACCAACTCTACTTTCTTGGTCTTGCAGTTTTCATTATCCATTAACCTTAAATTCTGACAATCTGAATGTAATGTGCACCAATTTTGTGGCACTTGTGTATATCACGTAAGTGAATAGTCAAGGACTATTAGTGAAACTAATGTTTGTTTTTATCCTCTTGTTTGTGTCAGACGAGATTGCATGTGTGGATCCAGCAGAGTGTGACTACTACTGTGGAACCAGTGTGGGCTGTAGTAATATTGCTTATCCTAAACTAGTGGTGGATCTGATGCCAAACGGTAAAGAATATCCTGTCTCTTAGATCTGTAACAGGTTGCTTTGATAGATCTGTTTGGTGATGTATCTCTAAACTGCTGTGTGTGTTTACAAAGGTCTCAGAGGCTTGATGTTGTCCGTCATGCTGGCCTCTCTGATGAGTTCACTCACTTCCATCTTTAACAGTGCCAGCACACTCTTCACTATAGACATTTACACCAAGATCCGCCCCAAAGCCAAGGAAAAGGAGCTCATGATCGCAGGGAGGTGTGTATGCACGTCTGTTTGTTTGTGTTGGATATTGATTTACTTTATGAATAGAAACTGAGGTGAATAGGCTCTGAGATGCCTGTGTTTATGCATGTAGGTTGTTCATGCTGCTTCTGATCGGCGTGAGTATTGCATGGATACCCATCGTTCAGTCGGCTCAGAGCGGGCAGCTCTTCGAATACACTCAGTCCATCACCAGTTATCTGGCTCCGCCAATTGCTGCTGTCTTCATCCTTGCCATCTTCTGCAAGAGAGTCAATGAACCTGTGAGTAAAATCATATGTTATTGTAGTCATTTTGTTTCCATTTTTATATTTTAAACTTTTGTCAGCAATTGTATTGGCTGTAGATTATGATGTTGGCTTGATATTTTGCTAAAACATGCTAGAAATATGTTACTACTGTGATAAAACATGGTAACAATGTGCTAAAACATGCTAGCAACTCTAGATAATACTATAAAACTATAGATAATATATACATAGATGCCTCATTATCATCTTTTGTGTGGGCAAAGTTACCAAAGTTTAAAATCCACAACACACAACACAGAAGTTGGCTTTGTCAAGTCAACATCAAAGTTTGTCATCAGACTTCTGTCATCTAGTTTTCTATCTGTTGACATGTTTTTTTTTGTTTCCTCACAGGGTGCTTTTTTTGGTTTGTGTATTGGTCTTTTGGTGGGTCTGGCACGTATGATAACAGAGTTTGCCTACGGCACGGGCAGCTGCATGCATCCCAGTGACTGTCCTACGATCATCTGTGGTGTACACTACCTCTATTTCGCTCTGATCGTCTTTGGCCTGACCTGTTCAGTGATACTGGTCATCTCCTACATGACCAAACCCATTGAAGACAAACATGTAAGCTCTTCTTACAACTAAACTATAAAGTTCTAAATAATTTGATTTATATTATTTTTACATATGTGACGTCGTATGTTTCACAGCTGCACAGGCTCTGCTGGAGTTTGAGGAACAGCACTGAGGAAAGGATTGATCTGGAAGCAGAGGACTGGTCTGATGATCAGGATTCAGACAGTATGGAAGAAGAAGGTACATCTGCACGATTCACCAAATATGCAACTTTAGACAGCACTTGCCATTTTTGTGTAAAATATAAATCACATGGCTCAGTGAGTGTGCTGTCTAATGCTGAGACTAGATTTGATTCAGGCACATGCTTTACTTTTGTAAATCCTGTTGCGCACAACAACCTTTTCCATTCGTCTCTTGACCCCACAGAGGTACGTAAGAAACCAAGCTGGTGGAAGAAGGCCTACAACTGGTTCTGCGGCTTTGATCAAGGCGATGCACCAAAACTGACTAAAGAACAGGAGGCGGAGTTGAAGATGAAGCTCACGGACACCACTGAGAAACCTCTATGGAGAAATGTGGTCAACGCTAACGCTATTATCCTCCTCGCCGTCTGCGTCTTTTTCCATGGTTTCTTTGCCTAAAGATCAAATCAGTATCATCTAACTGTTATACGAGTCATGTGATATTAGAGTCCTAGTAGTCATGTCAAATCTGTCTTAGCTGCTACAGTATTTAATTTAACACACGCCTGACTGTTTTTACTGTACATTTGACAACGTTTACTGTATGTTCTTCCCTTACACCTTTGACATATTACAGAGTAATAGTTTCAACTAATACTATGACGTTCTAGTCTGTTTTTTTGTATGTTTCTGATGCTTCTGATGCATTATGATCAAATCAATGCAAAGCCGTTTTCTGTGCCATTTTATGTCTCACATCTAACAAACTCTAAAAAATTCCTTTTTTTCTTTTACATTTTGGTCTTACTATTTGGTAAGTTTTGATTTTCTTGCAAGTAAAAACATATGTTTTTGTCTATAAACATTAATTTAATGTTTATTGTAATAAAAATCTATTATTTTAATATGTGTTTATTAAGATGCACACTTGTAAGAAGCCAGAAATATATGAAATACATTGTGAAATGGGTGTGTGTGAAGCTGAATGGCCTACAGAAACACTGGACTGCATGACTATGAGACGTGCTGCAGGGGGAGCAAGGTTAGCTTGAGCTGCTACACACACAGCTGCCAGAAAAAAGCTTGTATGAGAGGATGTTTTTATTCTGAGAAACCATACACGTGTCCTTACACTACACACTTCAGGGTGAACTTATCAGATATGAATGAAAACTCAAAACGTGTGGCTTTTTAACTGACAGTATTCACAAGTTTCTCCTTGACACTAAAAAGGGGAATTAAAATCCCATAGACTTACACTGAATAACCCAAGTCATATATAGAGACCAAAATGTCATAGAGACTTCAGGGTGGGACTATTTTGATTCAGAACACCCCAGCAACAACCTAATACACCCTAGCAACCGTGTGACACAAATGTGGCATGTTTTGAACTCATGTGTCCTGTGGAATACGATTTCTTGTTGATTTAGGTTGCGTATGCACATAAATATGCAAAAGCAGTGTGGATTATGTTTAGGACAACACAAGGACATGTGTAAAGCTAAAACTGATGAAAATCTCAGTATGTTATATAACACAATCCCCACGTCCCAGCATCCTCCATGCTGCTCGCACTCCACACAAACTAATGCTGTTTTGCAGAGGATTTTAATAAATACCACAAGCTAACTGCCATCTCTTCAGCGTCAAAAAATATTGCATGTTTTTGTATTGCATCTTTCAACATGTCACCTGGTTGTTTATAATGTTTCCCCCGTGGGCTCAAAGCGTGAGAACGATCCAAAATGAATACAAAAACAAACCATGCAAAACACGTGTGTGTGCTTGCATCTGTACGCTGTTTGAGGCAGAAAGTCAGAGTAAAACAAAGAGATGGATGGATGGAGACTGAGAGAAAGAGAGCTTGCAAAGGGAGGGGGGATGAGTTGGGGACTCTGATTGGCTGGATTTTTTTTTCTCGATGAAAACGTGATCCAGCCTGCAGAGGCACTGCAGCAGAGAGAGATAGAGAGTCTGTGAGGAGGAAGAGTCGAGATACTTACAGAAACAGAGGCAGAACTTATAAGTGTATAAAATGCCCTCAATGAAAGATACTGCAGAGAAATAGCATACGAGTGAGAATACCCAGTAAGAAGAGGACGGACAGACTGTGTGAAGCAGAAACAAAGATGCAACAATCCTCTCACATGAGTGAGTGAACAACCAGGACCAACACTGAACAAAAAAGAACCCATCTTGGACAAGAAGAAGAGTAGAACAACTCTTTGTGACGCATCTGACATCTCATCCTCCATCTTTCCCATCGTCCACACTTCCATCCATCCTTCTTGGACACAGGCAGGGAAGTCTTTTCTCCATCCTGTCCCATGCAATAGGAGCATCTGCTGCGATGGGCAATGCTCAGAGTGACGAGACAGCCTGAGACAGCAGAAGAATCACAAAAACTTTGCAGAAAGACGCCAAGATCTCATGAAATAATGGGATACCCCGTTGAAAAAAAACAGCACATGCTGGTTAGGTAGGTTTTGATGCTGGGATGGTGGTTTTAGCTGGTCCTTTGCTGGTTTAAGCTGGTCCTGGACCAGCACATGGCCAGCTAAAGACCAGCATAAACCAGCAAAGGACCAGCATAAACCAGCTAAAACCAGCATCCCAGCATCAAAATCTACCTAACCAGCACATTCTGTTTTTTTTTTTTTTTAACAGGGTAGTTCACCCAAAAATGAAAATTCTGTCATTAATCACTCTCCGTTTTTTTTTCTTTTTTGTTTTTGTGAACATTCTTGTGATAAGTTTGTATATAATGTGTAGTTGTGTGTATAAATGTGTATACGCACCCTCTGTAAAAATACGTTTCCTCTCTGAGGACAAAGAAATAAATGAAATTAAGTTAAATTAAATGAATACATAAAACTGTAAATACTTTAATTTCCCATAAAATTGTGTTTTATTCAAATATTTCAGTTGTAATAGATCTCTTCTTATGTATTTTGATGATTATAGATGATTATAGAAACATGTAGGGTGTATCTATCTATCAGTTGTTGATTGGCTGGAGGCAGATCTCAAGAAAGAAGCAGGTTTATGAGAGGGAAATGACTGGTGAAATTTAGCATATGCCACCAGAGAGCAGTATGACATTATTTCAACACAAGATTGAGTTCTGACAATTTCAACAAAAATTATGAGATTGAAACATATTTAAAAAAATGAAAAATATCCAAGTATAAATCATTCACAATAAAATCAAAAACATGCATTTAGAAAACATATCATTTAAATATAATTTAAAACATTTTAGATCAACTTTACATGTTTAAATCAAATTACAGATAACACTTCCATTGAAGTGGAATTACAATTATTTTCCAGCAGAAATGATCAATAACAAACTTTTAGTAAAAAGCCCAGATCTGATTCATTAAATGATGTGAAAATATTTAAATGACTGCTGGTTCCGGAACCCTACTGTATTTGTACTGACTTTCTTCTTTCTTTCTCTTTCTTTCTTTCTTTCTTT